>JAJOOO010026968.1:0-20029 GCA_029582685.1 Solanum piurae
GGGTTCGGTTTGACTTTTTTTCTTTTAATACCAAACCAAATCAAGAGTGGTCGTTTTTTTTTTCAATCGCCAAACCAAACCATAAATCGGTTTTTCTTTCCGGTTTGATTTGGTTCGTCGGTTCGGTTTGGCTTTACGGTTTGACTTGTACACCCCTACCCATAACCACCCTAGTTCATGTGAGGAACCACGATCGTCTCTACGGCCCGTGGTGTTTCACACGGTCCGTGAAGTGGACCGTGGAGGGAATATGTCGGCCTTTAAGTTTTGGGTCAACTTTAAACGGTCATATCTTTTATCACAAAATGAATTAGGCGATTCATGACCAATCAAATTAAAGACAATTGAGTCATCTTTCCAACGCCACTGAGTTTGTTAAAATCCAAGCTCGGAGTAAAGAGTTACGCTCATTTCAGTAAAACCCTGTTGGGTAGGGCCACAAACCACGACCCAGTTAACGGGCAATGGTTCAAATGACGGCCCGTCAATCCCACCGTGAATGGCACTTCATCAGTTTTAAGTCAGGGTTGTTTTGATCTTTTTCCCTATGCATTGGGCACTTAAGCTACGTCGTTTGATGCCTAAACTACGTCGTTTTACTCGGTCTAAGCCTAATAATCTAGTCAGAATCACCCCCAAAACCCCCATTCTCCTAAAATCACCCGGCTTAGAGTGCAAAGAAGAGAAAAAGGCGACCAACTCTCTCAAGAACAAGCAAAAGCGTTCTTCAAAGTCAACCCTGAAATCCAAAGAATTTCTCCGTAGATTTTGTCACCAAGTGTGTGGAATTTCACTAGTGGGTTCCTTTCACCCATTAGGTTCCTAGAATTGAGTTAGTTCTTCAGATTCTCATAAACTGTTTAAACCTAGGGTTTCTAGATTTTCAAGATTTATTGTGATCATGGTTCCTTTATTCTAAATAGCTTGTCTCTTGATAATTTAGTATAATTCCTTGCATAGAATTTAGAACCCTAGCTTGTGTAAATTTATCCTAGTTCATGAATTATACTTGCTAGGCCAGTCAGATAGAAATTCATGCTTTAAATTTTGAATGTCATGTTCTCAACATATAAATGTTGCATTCTCAGTTAACATGTTAGTAATTTGAGTTATTCAATATTTAGTGCATTTTAGCTTTATGAATATTCAGTTGGGAGTAGACTTAGCACCGAGTTGGACTAGGGTTCAACATACCCTCAAAGTCCCAGAACTGTGTGCCCGCATAGGTTTATAAGTCCCCTCTGTTGGGCATCAATTTTAGTGAGCATGCAACAGTCATGTCTCTATACCCCTAGCAAGGTATATTACGTTCTCTCAATGGGGCGTATACATCGAACTCCACGTTTAGCTCATGTGGTTTATGTCGATTAATAGTAGCTCCCACAGTCAAACTCTTAGGGCATTGACTAAATTTTCAGCATTTACTTCAGTAATTAGTTCAACATGTTATCTTCATGATTAGTACTTGGTCATTGCATTCAGTTTAGTTTTTCAGTTATACTTCAATATCTATATCCTTGTTCAAATTATATCATTGCTTAGTTATGCATTGTTCAGCTTATATACTTTGTTCATTAGCATATTTATATCATGCTTGCTCAGTACATTCCTGGTACAGACACATACTTTGCGCTACATCATTTCATGATGTAGGTTTAGACACTAAGCATCCAGATCACACTTAGTTCGATCCTCAGTCCGACTTCAGCAGCTTCAGTGGTGAATCCTCATACTTCGATGACAATATACATGTTTTACATTTCAGTCTTTATTTTCAGTTTTCGGTTTTGTTAGAGTTAGCTGGGGGCATGTTCCAGTCCTCAATTCAGTTAGAAACTTTTCAAACATAGTAGTGGATTTAGCTCGAGTTGTTAAGTGTTGGGTCAACATTAAACTTTTATTTTATTTTATGTTCAGACTAGTTGGGGTTTTCCCCACTCTCGGATATTCACTGTTTTAGCTTCCGCATTGTACATGTTTTACTTAGTTATTCTGAATATGCTTATATGTCAGACTCAGAGTTAATTTGGGGTCACTCGTGATCCTAAATACCGTATTACGTCTTGGAGATAACCTCGGAGCGTGACATTATCTATACATAATGTTACAACACAAAATAATTGATCTGGACTGAGACATGAAGAGACAATTACCCTGGGCGTACCCATTTTAATAACTTGAGAAAGCAAACAATAATAAGAATAATCCATAGCATAAATATGAAATACTGTTATAAAACATAAAAATAGAAAATAATATAACACACATATATATATATAAGAGAACCTTAGGCCCGCATATGTGGCGCCACCATAAATCAGGATTTCCTTTTAATTTATTTATTTCCAAAACTAGCCTTCCCCTTTCATGAAAAATTGTGACTTTTATGAAAAATTGTGACTTTTATGAAAAATTATGATTTTTATGAAAAGTTGTGACTATTATGAAGAGTTGCGACTTTTATGAAGAGTTGTGACTTATATGAAAAGTTGTGACTTTTATGAAAAGTTGTGACCTTTCCAAAGGTTTGTGACATTTCCGAAGGGTTGTAACTTTTCTAAAGAGTTGTGACCTTTCCGATAAGGCACAATAAGCATTTATTCACACTACTCTTTGTTGTCTATAAAAAGAGGGATTTCCTCTCATTTTAAAACAAACTGTGCATTCGGTGGGCTAGATTTTTTTTCTTTCTATTTCATTCTATTGTTAGAGATCCTAGTATATTTTTTATAGTCATTAATTTATGTTTATGTTATTAATTGTTGTTTTTGAATACATGTTTTAAACTTTGTTTTTTATCTTTCAACAAAGTTATTGTTATAAGTATTTGTTAGTACAAATTAAATGACACACGTTAATTGAGTATTCATGCAAGTTTTCTCTACTGAATTTCTTGAATGTACAATAAAAAAAATTCCTTAAAGATCTATACTAACATCTCTCGAAGACAAAATTCAAATTTGGTATGCCATTGTAAGGACATAAAGACCTTAAAATGTTATCGCACCTTGATGTGCGAAGTGAACCAGGAAAAGAAGACAAGAATTAATAAATTTTTGACATGGGTTCAAAGATAAATTATAAAATCAAGTTAAAGATGATTGATTGAAGGATAAATGATAAGATGTTATAATTATCATTTTCCATTGCATTATTAATGTTTGTTACTACGTAATCTTGTATGTAAGATAATATTGTGTTTTAATTTTAATGACCAATAGTTTTATGTATTATTTTATAAATTTCGTGATATTAAATTTCCGCGCTAGGCATGAATAATTTTACTAGTTAGTTTAAATAACCCCAAATCTAATTGTATTGTCAAGGAGCATCTAAGCTTACATAAACTGGTTACATGTAATTGTAATTTCACCATCAGTATCTAATGGTGTCGTGGCGGAGCCACCTTATAGTTAGGGGTTCATTCGAACGCTCTTCGATGGAAAATTATATTATTTATACACGATTAAAATAATTTTTTAGATATATATAGTAGATGTCGAACTCCCTTCAACTACTTCGTGTGTCTATTTTCAGACTTTGAACCCCTTATTGAAAATTCGAACTTCGTCACTTTATGGTGTGTACAGTCTACACTTCTTTTATTTAAAAATAATGTCAAGTAGCACTCCACATGAAAAAATAATTTCATCCTGACATAACTTAAGTTTTCATTTCTTCAATTTTATGACGAATCAAACTATGTCACATAAATTGAAACAAATATCTGTTTTATATACACATAGAGAAGTCGAGATCCGTTTGAAGATGTTTCTAGTTAGTGAAATTTTACCTTGTTGTCCCATTTTGGAATAGTTATTTATCTGGCTATTTATGAACCTTTTAAATAAATGTCTAAGGATCTCTTTAAGCAAATTGATAATTTTATGTGAAAATAATATGTCACATAATAAAATATCATAAGTTATTATAGACGTTAAATGATAGTATAATGTTTTCGTATGGAAATTTAGGAAGGTTTTAACTATATTAGTGAGAATTTGTTTCAAAATATGCATTCTTTCAGTGAGAAATAACTGAGAAAATCATATTTTATAACACAAATTTCTCATTGATTCGCGGTAGGAAAACATTTGTTTCTAGTAGTAAGAAAACCAAACAAATTGCTTTATTTCATTACATTTTTTGATATATTTTCCACTTCTATGCCACCATATGTTTTCTCTTGCAATTAATCCACCATCAACATTCATTTCAAAGTTCATTTCAGATCAACCATATATATGTTTGGATGTCTTTGCTACTAAAAAAAAAAAACTTTAGTGAGTAATTTTCATAACTCAGAATGATCATTCAAAAAGTTAACTCGTGAATTTTTTTTTATAATCATGTGCTTTAGAGTGATATGAAATTCAATTAATCGGTAAAATAAAACAATACTACATATCCATTGATCAATGATTAAGTGCGCAAGAAAAAAAAACACACACACACAAAAAAAATGTACATTAATCTAAGTAACAATAAAATTGTAAAATCCAAAACTTGATCATACAATTACATGTTGAAACAATCCCTTAATTCATGGTTTTCTTCCATCTCGATGATAATATGAAACGCCGATAGAAATTACAGAAACAACGATTGATGCAGTCATCACCAACCACTCTACGTTTACACCAAAATATCGACTATTAGAAATCACGTTTTCCAGAATCTCCAATTTTTTCTCCAATTCATCGACTTTTATGAGCATTTCTCTAACCCTCTCTATCAATTCATCCTTCACCGTATCAATTACATCTTTCTCCTTTTTCCAATCGTCATTTAGATCCTCAAGTTTCTGCTTTAGGCCTCGAATTTCATTTTCCTTGAGTTCTAATAGTACTCTTTGGTGATTTCCACTTACTTCCAACTTCTCAATTTTCCTCAATAACAAATGTATTTCACGCTCCAATGAGGCAACCTTCTGGTTCAAATTATTAATTTCATCCGCCATAGTTCAAAATTTAAAATGAAAAAGAAGTAAGAAAATAATTATATTTGGTACTTTATATATATAGTGATGAAATGTAAAATTTTAATTGAAGAATCGATCGATGTGTCTGTTGGAGAAACCTGGCGGCTTTTCAACTGTCACAAAAGGGTACATTATTCAAAATTCAAATATATCGCGGAATTATTTAAAATAGGTTAGTTTAAACATTCGTAATGTTTTTTTGCTCAAATATGCCTTTAAAAATATTCTTTTTACTAACGGTTTTGCTTCAAAATTTTAAAAAAAATTATCCAATTTTTTTTTTGAAGTATGATAGTTTTGCCCTTCATTTGAAGTACGGGAGAAATGTTTTTAGTTGTAATTAAAGACTTGAACAAGAAACTTAATTATATCAGAGATTATGAGATTTATTTAACTATTTTATAAGATATATTTTTTTATAGGGAAAGGCTTGAATATGCCATCGAACTTTGACAAAAGGCTTATATCTATGTCATTCGTTAAAAGTTTGGCACATCTATGCTATTTTTGTTTGAGAAATGACTCATGACAAAAGGCCCGTCTATACTATTTCCGTTTGGAGATTATGAAATGTTTTTTTCTCAGTATTTGATAAACGAAAACAATAGTCAAAATGCATATAATGTGTTAGAAATAATGAAGTTAAATTTGTCATTCTTCCATCTATTGAACCCCAATTGTTCTTCTTCGAAAAGTATCACATAAATTAGGATAAAAAAAGTAATAGACACACACAGAGAAGTAAAAATCTGTCTATACATATAATTGGTCCATGAATTTTTGCCCTTTTTCCATTTTGTGATAGTTGTTTAGCAAATGACCCTTTATTATTTCTTTCAAACGTATACACCTTTTAGAAAACTGTCTAAATATTCCTTTGAACAAACTATAATTTATAAGTTATTACAAATGATAAACGACAATCTAATATTTTTTCGATAAAAGTAACGCAATATAATATGACTTCCAACTTTTATAAATACAACAAAAGCAACAGTACACACATTGCACAAACACAAATCAATAATAATTTAAGTTCAATAAAAACGCAATTACATATATATCTATTCAATAATTTAAATCAATAAAATGCTACTCCTATCGGAGTAACAATAATAACATAATTTAGTTCAATAAAATTCTACTCCTATCGGAGTAACATAATAAAAAATGCACGAGCACATCAATCCTTTACTTTAACACCAGACGATCCATCAACTTGTTCCTTCTCATCAACAACCTTCTGAGAAATCGCGTCCTCCATACTCTTCAATTTGTTCTCCAATTCCGATATTTTATCAAGCAACTCTTTAACTCTACCTTTTCGCCAACTCATACTTCGCCATGCAAAAAAATCCTGCCTGTTTTTCCACTTTTGCTCTTGTTCCTCAAGTTTCTGCTTTAGGGCCCTAATTTCTGTTTCCTTGTCTTCTATTTCAACTTTATGAGTCGCTTCTAACTTTTCAACTTTCCTCAACAACAAATCATTTTCGCGCTCCAATGAAACAATTTTCTCAATCGGATCAAACTCCTTGTTCAGATCAATCTCTTTCTTTTCTTCCACATCAATCTCCATCTTCTGATCCGCCATATAAATTTTTAACCTGAAAATAACATTATTTGATAAATTTTCAAATATTACCATGCAAGTACGAATAATCATGTAAAAACTGTAAATTACTACAATGCAAGTTGTTACTCATTACAATATCGACAGTAATTAAAATGATCACAATTCACAATACTAATTGCATTATTACAAATTAACAGAGTTTTTTTTTTTTTTTTTTATAATTACGAATGCAGTATTCGTATATGAAATTCGAGTACTGGCTATTGTTTTATGGAAAATCATAAATTTTTCGAATAATTTTTTGGAGGGAGAAATTATTAACCTTTGTATTTTGTGGAGTGAATTGTTGAGGAATAAAGAATGAAAAAAAAATATTTAATTTTTGTATTTGTAGTGAAAATGAAGAAACGATGTGTCTATTGGAACAATGGCGGCATTTTTAATTGTTTGTACCGTTGCACTCTTTTATATTTTTCAGAAATATCGGTTCGAGTTTTTTTTTTTTTTTTTTCATTTTGTTGTTAAAAGAGAGAAAAAAATTGAGAGGGGAATCCAAATATGTCATTAAACTTTGTAAAAAGGCTTAGCTATATCCTCCGTTAAAAGTTTGGCTTATTTATATCATTTCCGTTTGAGAAAAAGGGCTCATGATCCATATCGATGCCATTATTTCTATTTAATATGAGAAAAAAGGCTCATGATCCATGTTAGGATAGAATGGACTATAAAACGAGTCACAACACAATCTACGTAAGGGAAAAAGAGTTATACAAAACCTGTAAGTGACTCTTAATTTGGCGGAGAGAGATCCTCATGTGTTCCATATTTGAATTTAGTTATATAGCGGATATCATGCTCTCAATTTGTAGGTTGAATATGTTTCTTTGTAGTTAGCTATGAACTTCATCGCTAATTTATTCGTTGCTAACAAAATTTTGTGATAATCGTCACTAATTTGTCTCTAAATAGAATTAATGATGGATATTATTGTTTAGCTACGAAACTTGTTTGTCACTAATTCTTATTTTTAGTAGTGTAAATACATCCTCGAGGATGGAAATTCAAGATTGTGGAATATTTAGATATAAAAATTGTGGCAATCTTTTAAATCATTAATTACTTAATTGCCGTGAATCGTGATTAACGTCGCAAAATTTCCTAATCTCATAGATGATTATTTAAGTGTGTATGAATATGACGATTCAACAAATTAAAGAATATGTCAAAGAATGAGATAATTCCTTTAATTACGGAAGAATTTATACATAAAAATTTGCATGTGTTGAGTAATATTTCAACAAGACAAATTAAATGTGATTAAACGGATATAAACTAATAATGTGTCAAACACAAACTTAAAATAATAGTTGGTAATTACAATAATATTGAGGCAATTAAATAGAGTAAAAATGTGCGTTTTTTAATACTATAATTAGCTTAAAGTAGAAAACAAAACAACCTTCTAATTGTTTAATCAAATTCTATTGTGGACATTGAAATTTTCTGACACGTAGTCAGATCAAATTTGTCATTCACCTCTCTCACAAATTAGATTTATAAAATTGAGGCTATATAATCGCAAAGAGGAAGCTCCATTTTTATGAATATACTTCACGTTTTGTTTTTGAGTTTTATCAAATCTACATTTCAATAGACTTTGTAGTAGGAGACATTTGTAGACATCGGAAAATTTGTGGGACTCAACAAGATGAGTTCAATTTCAATTAGTTCATACCTATATAAAAAGTAATATATTCTGATCCATTAAAAAGTTATCTTGAAAATTTCATAATTCACAAAAAAGATGAAGGTGTGACCTAACTCTTCTTGTACGTCAATCAAATAGTTCAAGAAGATCAGACGTGGCCGAACTCTTTTAGACAATCAAATACTTCAAGAAAGTTCACAAAATCATTTCATACAACTCAAATAAATCTTAAAGAGGTCCACATCATCCTAATTCAAAAAATATCAAAAAATACGTCACTGACACCTTTTGAATCACAAGAAAATCTTAGAAGATAAGAATTAAGCAAAAATAATATTTGTACTCACAATTTTAATGATTAAAATCATTTTTTAAATTTATTTTATCATTGCAGTATATTTTATGTATTTAAAAAAACATATTGCAAACACCTCTACCAATAAAATAGACTTTCAAAAGTTTTTGGTCAAACAAGCTATTTGACTATTCACAAAAAAATCAACTTTAATTAGTTCTATTTCATTTTATTGTCCGCGAAAAGTGTAATTCTTATTAAAACTCACATAAAAAAAATACATTTACACAGTTGGAAAAAATATCTAGTATTATTATATACCAACTTGCTAGATTATGACAAAGACTTCAAAATCCTATATATTCAACTCTACCTAATGAAAGGAACATTATTCAATTTAAATATTGTTGTTATTTGAAAATTTACTTACAATATCATTTAAAATCTTTTCACATGACTTCTATGATTTGTTATTACACAAAAGATAAATGATAATTTTTGAAGTGTTTAATTTTAACCAATATATATGGAAGATGACATATGTAGCTAAACCAAAATCATTTTTATAGCTAGGTTGGTCAAATTTTTGAGTAATCGAAAGTACTTTTTAAAAGAAATTTAAAAGTGCTTATTTTAGATAATTAGGTGTTCCGCTAAGTATTTTTACACTCTGTTTGGATCATTGTTACCCATTGTATTGTATTGTATCGTTACTATACCTACAATGTTTGTTTTGATTGTTACATTATTAAATTTTGTTGTTACGTAACAATGAAAACCCCTATTTTATGGAACAACCAATTTGGTGTGTTCCCATTGTTACTTAATTTAATTTCTTTTTCCAATTATATATTTACATAATATTTCAAAATACTATTTTACCTTTTACCTTATATTATTTAATTCTAGTAAAACCTCCTACCCTAGAATAATTAAGGATATTTTAGTAAATTTATAAGTTACAATACAATACGATACAGTCAAACCAAATAATTAAAATGTTATTAAACAACAACAAACAATACAGTCTAGCCAAACATTGTATCTACCATACAATACAGTACAATAGAGTAAAATACAATACAATACATTATGAAACAATGAGTAACAATGATTCAAACAGAGTGTTAAATAGCTATAGAAATTACTTTTCAGAAGTTAAAAAAGTTTTTTTACACACTATTGAAATCTTGACCAAACATAAATTACTGTTCTAATTATGTTGCAAATGACAAATGTGTTTTTCAAATTCAATAGTCAAACACAATATATAAATTTCCACTTTTTAAAAAAAAATAAAATTGAAATATACTTCTGACAAAAAATGCTTTTCAAAATAAATAAATTTTGAAAATTTGGCCAAACAGATACACATCAAAACTTATGATGAGTACCCTCAAATTCATTTTTTCTTCAACAAGGACCATCCATTTGCTATTACCTATCAAGCTACATACTCTCTCTTTTCTTTCTCTCTCCAAAACATTTCTCATCTCTCAAGATTATCATTTCTTTTTCTTATTGCACAAAACTATAGTGTTAGTGTAATTTAAGAATTTGAAATAATATTTTTCTTCAATATGTCTGATAACACTTTTTATCATGATTACATGGGAATTGGTGGAGGGATCAATAATACATTTCCTTTTCTTGGTGAAAATCCTTCAAATTATAATGACCAACCAATAATTCCAAATATTCAAAATCCAAATCATCATGAGCATCAACAATTTGTTCCTTCTTCTTATATGACTCTTACTGAGTGTTTACATGGCTCTATGGACTACAACACTCTATCAAATGCTTTTGGTATGTCTTGTTCATCATCCTCTGAAGTTGTTTGTCCACATATCGATAATCAAGACTCTACTAGAAAAAGTAGTGTCTCTGCTACTACAGAACCTGTCTTAGATTCGCCTCTGGTCCGAGATAAAACGAGCGTTGAAATTCCACCAACGCCAAATTCTTCGATATCTTCTACTTCTAATGAGGCTGTAGGGCAAGAAGATTCTTCCAAAATCAAGAAACATATTCAAGAAAAAGAGGTTCAACAAGAAGGAGAAGACAAGTCTAAGAAAGAGTAAGTCATTTTTAATTTATTTGCTCACACATAATCATTAGTAGAGGTGGTCCAAAATAGTTCAGACTTTGTATATGTGTTAAAAGATTCACTAAATTAATAATAAAAATAGATTTTGATTTCAATAGATCAAAGAGTTGCGGTTGAATTCCGATCTAAAATCTAAAAAATTCAAATCTTAAATCTGCCTCTAATCATAACAACAATTTCTTCTCAAAAATGATTCTTCATTATTCAAAGATTAGGTTATATATATATATATATATATATATTATATATAATTGGATCAATAATATATGCTAATCATAGTTTCTAGGTTGATTATTCATTGACTAGACTTTTTATTATTATCCAAGATTCTTTCGCATATTTAGAAATTAATATTTTGACCATATCCTCCTCCTTTTATTTGTTTTATAGTTTTAGTGTTTGGGTATAGTACTCAACAAAACCCTAATTCTTTTTTCTTACGACAATAACATACTCAATGCAACCTCATAAGTAGGATCTACGAAACCTTGGATTCCTGTCTTGTGAAGAGAGAAAAATTATGCATGTATATAATTTCGATGTTGTTGATGATTATATTATTTCAGGTGCAAAGAAAAAAAGAAAGGTGAAAAAAAGGTAAAAGAACCAAGATTTGCCTTCATGACAAAGAGTGAGATTGATAATCTTGAAGATGGTTATCGATGGAGAAAATATGGACAAAAGGCAGTGAAAAACAGCCCTTTCCCCAGGTAAAATATTAATTTGTGTCTTTCATTTCATTCAATTAAATCTCAACTTATCTAAGTAAAATTTAAGACTACAACATATCAAACCTTATTATATATAAATCATTAGATATTGTCATTTTTCACTAAAGATCTTAGATCTGATCCATCTTTAAGAAAATTCATGATAGAAAACGTTGTCCCCTTGGGTACGTAGCCACTAGGATGCGGCTACCGAATGCCAAATGGAAAAGTTAGTCAAGAGAGAAAGAGAACTAGCTAGCTAGTGATCATACATCCTCCACCTTTTTCTTTTGTTCCTTATCCTTTATATTAAAATACATTTTTTTTTACTTGTTATCACGAATAATTTATATTTTTCTTTCATTATTATCCTTATCATTAATACTATATAAAGTACTAGTAGTCAAACTTAAAATTTTAAAGTATTAATATAAGGACAATTTAATAAAACTACCTTAATAAATAGTTTCTTAAGGAAATTGTTACGTAAACGAGGGACAATTTTAAAAAAAAGGGGTGGTGGGGGGGTGGGAGGGGTAATATTTAACGAGGACATACATAAAGCAGAGACAATTCATAAACATGGGCAAAATTGAAATTTAAAGTTTATGTGTTGTGAAACTTATATTGAACTCATAGCTCGTTTGATTACTAGAGTTCATAATATAATTAAATATTTAATGAATTTTGTAAAACAAATACAAAATCTAAGCAAATACTATTAATTTTGTCTGAAACAGACCCCCCCCCCCCCCCACCATATGTTTCACAAAATCTCACTTATCGAGTCATTTAAACTTACTATAGTTGATGACTAAATTAATGAGGTGAGGATGCATGTTAATGATCAGTTAAGTACTAAAAATGAAATCAACGTACACATACATGTCCTGCATCAAATTAGTTTGATATAAACAACTGAATAAATCGAAAAATATTCAAATTAACTTTTTGAAAATGGACTTTGTAGGAACTATTATAGATGCACAACTCAAAAGTGCAATGTGAAGAAACGTGTGGAAAGGTCATATGAAGATTCATCAATTGTGATAACAACATATGAAGGCCAACACAATCATCATTGTCCAGCAACTCTTAGGGGAAATGCATCCTTTTTATCTTCATCACATTTTATGCCTAATTTTCCTCCACAATTATTTTCTCAAATGCTAAATATTCCACCTAGCAACCAAAATCTCCTCATTACTTCTGCGGCCTATAATAATAATAATAATAATAATAACAATTATTATTACCAACAACAACATCAAGGTTCAGAATATAGCCTATTTGGTGGAGGCACAAATAATGATGCATCATGGATCCAAAAACAAGAGCCATCTTAGATCACTACAAGGTTTTTGTGGCGATTGGCTCACAAAGGTCGCGGCAAAAAGTGGTGCTTTTTGTTTAGTCGCCACAAAAAAGTTAAAAATCACACATCTTGCAAGGAAACAAATTAGATTTTCAATTGAATCTTCTTTTCTCTGAAGCATTCAATGAGAATCAAGATTGGCTTAGTCGGATCTTGTCAGAAATATTGTCTTCGTGGCGATTATATACCCTTATCTGTCAAGAATTTTGCACGAGTTTCTTGTAGCATTGACTATTTTTATATATACATGGTTGAATTTAATTTGGATTTCATGGTGATTGATTCATAAATGTTTGCGACAAAAGGTGATAGTTTTAGTGGCGATCCTCATGGTTGCCACAAAAAGTAACATTATAGTGGCGACTACTTTTAGTCTACCATGAATTTGTATGATTTCTCCTTGTGCCGGACCAATGCTACGAGCTTCCGGAATCCAATGGAATCTTCGTAAAGTCGATCATTACGAGTGTTACGATTCATTCGATTGGCAGGTCCAATCGATTCATAGCCTCTCGAGCACAACCCATATTCATGCAAGGATTGGTGATTGAGGATCCATACATAGTTTTATGAAATATCTTAGAGATCAAGGAACATATGCTTTCTTCAGGAAAAATAAATAAATAGTGTAGACAGTTTTTTTCTTGTTGCATTTAATCTGGTTTTTGTGGCGATTAACTCTCTTAAAAATCGCGATAATGTAAAATGTGATACTTTTAATGATTATTGTAATTGTTGCCACATAAAATAACATTTTAGTGACGACTATACTTAATTAATCTGCCATGAATATGTATGAATTTGTCTTTTCTGCTCAATTTTTTTTTCATTTTCTTATAGTACCAACAAATAATGCGTTAGTTGTTATTGGAATCATTCTCTAACGTTTGAAACATGTAATGTTGGGGTCATCTTTTTTACTATTCGAAATTTGACCTTTATGAATTTTACTTTTAAGACATCAACTTAAAGTATTAAACTAAATTTTGATTTTTTTAAAAAAATATTTGCTAAAGTTCTTAATAAAACTTTAAGTTAAGATTATTACATGATAATTATACCTATAGCTTAACTATTTATGTAATCAAATCACTCATAATTAAACTAATTCTAACTCATAAGGAACTATCATTGATAGGTTTGATAGCCTGATAAAATTGATATTATAATTTATCTATTGTTACAAATTACTTTCTCGATATAAATTTATATGATACTATTTAATTAATAAAATTTGTGATTTGAAAGAATCTATAGATCATTATATGACTATAAATTATTTTATTTCGCAAACTAAAATAAAAATATCTTAGATTTGTCAGTCGTACGATTTGAGTAAAATATATTAATATTATAATGATAATGGCTTGGAGATTGACTATAGAGTACATGCAATTAATGCTCTAAGCATGACATTGTTGACATTGTTTTTGGAGTGAAATGGCAATAGTGAAAGTCAAAAGAGAGCAGGTTATTGTTAGGTTGGGAAAGCACTAGTAGCAGCAGCTAAGAATATAATTGACATAGACTTCTCCCTAACAAAATTTAATTCGTCCGTAGTGCCGTAGCCAGAAATTTTACGAAGAATATTTAAATTTTAATTTAATAATTTTTTAAATAGGTTGATCAAATAGGCACAAAAGTCTTTTGGGATGACTTTTCTATTAACAACATTTGATATCTTGATAGAAAATAGTGAATATTTGAAAAGAAAAACCGTCCAATTTTAAATCTCATTCAAAGGAATCTTGAATTTTCAATACCATGTTCATATCTTATAGAAACTTATGTTTTAAAATATTTTTAGAGATTTTATTCCCATAAATTTGTTTTATTATTAATTTAATAACAAGGTGAAATTAAAATAATTGAGCTTGTTAGAATATTAAGTATGAGTATAATTACATTTATAATAGAAATCCACGTTTACTTGTTTATATTTGACTTGATATATATATATTTAAAAAATAATAATTTTACTATATTTTTCTTATTATTATATTTATAAGTCATCCCACTCATTGAAAAAATTAATAATAAAAATAAAATAAATATAAAATAATAAAATATATCTTAATTTTTTAAGCTGAACAACTAATAAAATGAGTATAAACATGAATATAGGAATACAAGGGCCATTAATCATTAGCATTGAAATATCGACTCTTCCTTTTATGTACGATAAAGTCACGATTAGTAAGAAACACTTGTTATTTATGAGTTTTTAAAAGATCGAGTAAGAAAAAAAAAGTGATAACTAATATTATGGGACAGAGCAAGTATATATATTAATAATCTAAAATATATTATACCATAAAATCATTTTTGTAAAACATACTAAACTATATAATGTTATATTGTCAGCTTTGGATCAAGCAAACACTATTTTTTCAAAACGTCTCACAGAATTTAAAGTATTCATCATTTTATAAATAAGTCTTGTTTATTTTCAACCATCAATATGAAATTTTGTTTCCACACCTAACAATAATAATAGACCATATTCTATAATTCTTAGTCACCATAGCAAACAAAAAAAAATTGTGTTTGTGACTTGATTGAATATCAACTCTGACAAAAACCACCATAATAAGAGGTGATTGAGATCATCCCTTTTTAATTAGAAGTCTCAACTTCAAATGTTGAAAACATAAAACATTTCGATAGAAAGTGTTCTATTCCGAGTTAGTATGTTTTGAATACCGAGTGCATAAAGAAAAACTAAGCAACGAGAAAGGGGCATCTCCAACCTTATCCTCTATTTTACTCCCCAAATATAGAGTTCTTTATTTTTTCAGACAACCAACTCCAACCCAATTCTCTATTTTACTCTCTAAAAAAGAATTTTTTTCTCTCTCCTCAATATTATATTATTATTTCTATTTCATTCTTATTTTCTTATTTCATAATATAAATCATTTCTTTCTTTTTGCAAATAATCACTCTATAATCTTTATGTAATACAAGATTTTATTTTATTTTTTTCAAATTCTTCATTTAATATAAAATTATATTTTATTCTAAATTTCTAAATAACATAAATTGCAATAAATATTATATATAATACATATTAAGGAACAATTCAAATAAAAATGAAATCATTGATGAAATATAATTGCATCATAAATATTGTATTATCATAAATTTTATTTTAAATTTTACATAAATACTCAACATTCACGATTATTACGTTACTCTCATAAATGTTCTATTAATGTATTACGGAGTTCAAAATGAACATTTTTTGTCCTTATTTTTTATGTGTAGCTAAAAATTGTTTAAATTAACAACTTCATCTTGTATCCAATTATTTCGTGTACTAATTCCCCTATTCCATTTTGAACTATTGCATCAAATATTTTCATGCTCTTTAAAAAATGTAGTTTGATAATTTATCAAAGTCGATTGTTTGAATTATCATGTAAATTTTGTGCATACTTCATAATGAAAAATAATTATAATCTAAATTACATATTTAAAATGACAAAAATAATTTAAAAATTAAATTAGAAAAATTGATAATTCGGAATGAAAGTAGTAAATTTATCAATAATATGTTTTAGATGTTACATTACTTAAAAAATAATTACAAATATTAGAGACTTAATTAATAATCTTATATAATATAAATAATATTAAAATAACTTTAAATTACATATTTAAAGTGACCATTTCTTTTAAAAAATAAAATAGAAAAATTATTAATTTGTGGAAATAGTAACTTATTAATAATATTACATGTTATATTACATTAGAAAATAATTACAAATGATAAAGATTCAATTAATAATATAATAGAAATAATATTATAATAATCAAAAAGTAAAATAGAGAGGTGATAATTGAAGAATAGAGAGTGAAATAGAGAGTGGTTGGAGAACCCACTCTCTATTTTACTCTCCAAAATATAGAGAATGGAGAGTAAAATAGAGATGGGTTGGAGATGGTCTTATTATATGTAAACATTCATCAAAATTGCAACAGATAGTAAATATAAACTCACAATTATGAAAATTAAATGGATTCAATGCATGAACCTTAAAACTCATAAAACTTAAATTCTGAATCTACCTCTACTAGCCGTGTCCTCTACTAGCCGTGATGACATAAACCCTAAATTCATATATTGGTAATTGATCTTGCCTATGGGAGTTCAAGAATCTCATCTCAGTCGTAGTAAAAGAAAACATAACTTGTATAAATTGCCTGGTAAGCTCCACACACAGCACTGAAACCTAGATGGAACATGTCCTCTTCGTGTGAATCTTGCAATGATCATTGTTCATTCCGTCATATCGAGAAAAGACGATTGTTGGTTCTCTGTCATGATTCTATGCTACTCATATCTCCATGGACATGAAAATACGATTTGAATACCTGATGAAGAATCTTCCGTTTTGTTGAATCAAGCTTCTTTGCACTATGTCCTCGATAAACTCCAAGCCTCAGTGTTTCTTTCCCCTCTTTGACAGCTCGTTTTCTCACATCAGTCAGTAAAGTCGTTCCTGTGGAATCCACACTTGTCTGGCATTCGGTTTTCTCTGCTACATTTTCTGCTTGCTCCGTGCTGTTTTTGACATTGTCATTATTCAGTTTGCTATCCTGGTTACCATCAGTACTCTTGTTTCCCCACCACCTATATGTTGCAGTAGACAAGCCATCGGATGGAAAACCATATTTGAATTCATCATAAACTGAAGTTCCTTTTGTCAAGTTAGAGATACGAAAATGCGGTGAACTTCCAGATTGAAAATTCCTGGTTCCTTGCTGCTGTGAGAAGGCCCCTGCTCTTGGCATTTCCATTGTGGAACTTATAGTCTTGCTTGGCAATGGGGAGCCCCTACATAAAAAAATTTGATGGGAAGCATCTCAATAGACACTAATGATTTATATTTTTCTTTTGATAAGGTAAAGGTTTATTGACTTGAGTACCAAGAAGGTACCAAAACCAAAAGTTACAAAGACTGCTGGGAATATCCATACAGTCAATTACAACATCTCCCTAGTAACTTCAAAAACTCCATATATTGATCTATATTATCAACGAAACTACTTTTACACCAACAAAACAAATTATGTAAACACTTGTTTTTAACTCTAGAAATATGGTCTTTTTACCCATCAAAACAAGCTTTATTTCTTTCTAGCCAGATAGCCCAGAATATGCACAAAGGTATAGTTCTCCAGATTTGCTTCAAAATTTTATGTGTTCTTTGGTACTGCCAACTCTCCAATAATTCCTTCACACTCAGGCATGATCCAAGAGATCCCGCAAATACTGAACAAAAATTCCCAACATTGTCTAGCTACTCTGCAATGCATAGGAAGGTGATTCACAGTCTCCAACTCTTCTCCACACAAGTAACATCTATTACTTGGTGCAAAATCCTTTTTCTGACCATTATCCCGAGTAAGGCAAGCCCCTGCACTAATGAATTATATTCTGTTGTAGCACAGTAGTTTGATCTACCAGAAACAGCTTCTCTAGATAGAGGTAAGGTTTGCGTATATACTATCCTCCCCAAACCCCACTTATGGAACTATACCGGGTGTGTTGTTGTTGTAGTACAGTAGTTTGAAGCTAATGCAATAGATAACCCGAAGTTCACCGTCGGCTCAGGAAATACCAGGTATCATCTAGTAAGGTATTACAACAATGCGTGTTATTATATAACCTAAACCATCTAAAGTATGGAGGGCTTTGATATTCAAGAAAACATGGTCGAGTATTTAGTTCCTAACTTCATGGCAGGACTAAAGCTGGGATCAAATTGGGGACGATAATGTTCTTGGCCTATCTAAGTCGTTTATAAAGAAAAATAATATTTTATAAAAATGATAAAAGTATAAACTACACCTGATTGTAAAATTAAAATAAAAACTTCAAACAATAAAAACATGAAATAAGACAAAATATGTACAAAGGTTAAGACATTGAACAAGCAAATTAAAATTAAATGATGTAATAAATGTAAGTATAAAATTACATCAGGCTGGTGCATGATCAGATTTCGGTTCCAGTGTAACCAACCATATCAAATCCAGGGGGTAAAATCATCATTTAGGCTTTATGCAGTTGAATTGCGATCAATGTATAAGCAACACCACATGTCATGAGAATAATGAATAATATGAAATACCATATTTGCTAATATGTCAAGCATTTAAGAACAAACACTGAAGTATGAAATGAAAATGTGACCCAGTGTGGCAAATTTTGAGAAGTAACAACTCCCTTACAAAGTATCCATCGGCCTACCAGAAACACAATTGTTAATATGGTGGTACATTCACCTCCAAATACCGGTACCACATTCCCCCTCCTTTCCTGTTCTGTTGTCAATTGAGCAGGTGAGTCAAATACATAAGCCAGCTATACTAATTTACATAACCCTAACGTGCATCACATGGTAAAGCTGCATGTATTCCGGCAACTGTCTACTGCAATGTGTACCAAACAGAGAACTAGACTAGTTAAGGCAGGGTAAAAAGGAGTGTTAAGAATGACAACATATTGTAAAGCTCCATTAAGAATCTCTTACATGCTTTCATTCCGAATTGAGTTTCTAATCCCACCTAATTGTTTTCTAAAGAAAATTTTGGCGGAGGAGCACATCATTTCTCAACCTGAGAACCCCATTGCAGATGGTCCATTACTAATATGGTTTAAAGTTGACAGGTTCCTAAATGCTAGTAGTTTAACAATGAGTGCACAAACAACTACTTAGTAGCAGTGGCGGATCCAGAATTTTTGTTGAGGGGGTTCGAAGTATAAAGAAGTAAACACGTAAAAGTTACAAGATGAAAAATAAAGTGACATGGGAGGAAAATTTTAATTTTAATCTGCTAAATTTAACTTATATTGTCATGTTGTGTTTAGTTTCTTCCTACTTTTACCCTGGTCCATCGAGCTTTTAAATTTTCTAGTGTCTTTCCTTTTATTTTGCAATATTCTACTTTTTAGATTTTTTTCTAAATTTTGAATTAGTGCACATTTAATCATATGTTACTTTAAAAACCATCAAGATTCTTTAGAAAGGTGTAAAGATCGAGTTACTAATATTATAGTGCATATTCCGAAGATAAATAAATGACATCGTCGATTTTTTTAGTTCATTTAATTCAATTACTAGGTTAATCATTTGTTTAAAAAAACAAATTATGAACCAATCAAATAAGTTTAGTTTAGTTTTAATCTCTTTAGAATTGACTTGAAAATAGTAAGAAAGAGATACAATAACATTAAGAAAGAATTCAATTAAATAGATTTTATTAAA
>JAJOOO010026969.1:0-16992 GCA_029582685.1 Solanum piurae
TGACCAACATTTTACGATGTATATTTTCATCATATTGATATGCAAAAAATTGCAATTTATAGTACTTTTCGTATAGATTTTGAATATCTAATTTTTTTAAAAAAAATATCGAGTTAATGTAATCTAATTTAACTTTAAAAATTAGTCAAATTGACTTTCGAAAAGCGCAACATGACAAATAAAAGTGGACAGAGGGAGTACTTAAGAGTCTATTTGTAGGTTCTTATAACTTATGATGTCACACCCCAAATCCAGAGGGTCCCGACCGGCATTTAGTGCCTCACTTGAGCGAACAAACAAAAAAAAAAACTAGCCAAGTAATACCACCTACAACAAGTCAAGGCCGATGAACAACACACAACCTTCATAATATAAATACAAAGAGTAACAGATCTGACCTACAAGGTCTCTTTAAATCACAAGTTGCATGAAAGTCAGCAAGACATCTGTCTATATCTATTTATCTACCTATTCTATATTACCTTAAAAGCATTAAAACCACAATATGAATGTTAAATGAATGTAATACCCCTAACTTAAACAAAGCCTAACTAAACACACCAAAATATGGTCTATTCTCCGACTCTATGGTAAATAAATCCCAACATCTGCAAGTACTTCTCTCTTTCAAATAATCAGACTATAACTGTTGTGTTTGCAGGGAACAATCTGTCGATAATATCTGAGGTGTATTTGATTAAGACTAATCCAATTCGTAGTACATTTACAGTTTTGTTTCTTATGGTCATATGTTCTCTACCATGGCAACATATTTGAGAGTTTTGATAAACTCTAAGAAAAAGACGTTTCGACACTTTCATCCACGATTATGAATCTTTTAGAAGTAGAATTTGAGTTCTCTGATGCATCACTTATACATTCGGTCTTGAAATGTAGTTTCCCAAGCGAACACTTAAAAAGTTTGTATGTCTTTGGGGCAATAAAACTCCAGCTCAGCAATTACCAAAGCTTTCTTAAGATAATGATGACAACTTCCCTCTTCTCAAAAAGTTTTCAAGGGAATTGGATTCGCACATTTCAATTTCTCTATACCATGTAAAAGCCAGAGTTTCTTCATCATCATGCATTCCCCTTTTGCAAGATACCATGATCTGACAAGCGCATCTTGTATGGTGCTTCAAACTCACACTTGATGATGATGTACTACAAAGATGACTATCAGGATCTTGTTCGTATACTCTTCTCAAACATGAATTTTGATAATTTGCATTGATTGAAGAACCCACTGAGCTTAATAGTAGAAGCGCAAAAGTCAACCATGATTTTTGATTTTTTTACATCCTCAATTGTTTTTTAGCCTCAGAGAGTATTTTAAGTGCATATCTAAGTTGTTGTTTCTCAGATTCATAAATGTGTCCGCTGAATAGCTTTTCTTTAACTTCACCAGCACTTCTTTGACATTTTCTAGCAACAATGTCCATTATTAGATTTGCGAGCTGTGACACTAAATGTGTAGGATCTATTCTTGATATTATTAGCTCTATGTCTCTTTTAACTGTATTTGAAGTTCCAGATAACAATGTCAGATAAAGGAACTCCAGAAATTTAGCAACAAAGACAGCTCCAATAATACATTACATAACACGGCTTACACGTGTTGTGCATGTGTCCAAGAACTAGTACCAATATAAACACAAGGCTGACAAGACCAAAAACTAAGCATACAACTTGCAACAAGGCCACAACTAACACATAAACGCACATTATATGTCTACATGCCTCTACATTACGAACCGCTAACAACAAGTTGGGACAGGGACCTAATGTACCCTTTATCAACTAAAGCTAAAGCAGACTCTAAACTCAGCAACTCCAGAAAGAATGGAGCGTACCAATCGTCAACTAAACTCAACCACACACAATGAGGACACCTATCTACCTGATAACCTATTGGAATGAACGCAGCGCCCACCAAACAATGGGGAAGTTAATATAAAACAAAGTACCAAACATGTAAGGCGATAATAAAAGAAAAAACATAACAAAACTAAAACCATAATACAACATATGTAACCTGAACATAATCAATAGCTTACTAAATCACTCTACATGTGTAGTTGATATCCATTTCCCATGTTCTCAACCAAAATTAAATAAATAAAGAGGAGTTCAACCATCACACAATCACCTATTTGAGCCCTTCCACAAACCTTCTATAATATCCAGTCAAAACCAAAGACACTTTGAATATCTGAAGGGGATTGATGTCTAGGCCAACTTTCAACCGTATTCATCTTCTTAGAGACCACCTTAATACCCTTACCAAAATCAATGTGACCAAGAAAAGCCGTAGATCTCAACCAAAACTCACATCTACTAAACATTACAAATAGTTGTTGGTCCTTGAGGACTTGTAACACAATCCTCAAATATTTCGCATGCTCATCTTCACTTTTGGAGTAAATCAAGATGTCATCAATAAACAGAATTAGAAATATATCGAGATATTGTCTAAACACTCTATTCATCAAGTCCATGAATCCGGCCTGAGCATTAGTCAAACCAAACAACATTACCAAAAACTCATAGTGATCATACCAAGTTCCAAAAGCAGTGTTCGGAATGTCATCTTCCTTCACTATCAATTGATGATAACTCGACCGAAGGTTGATATTAGAGAAGTAACTCTCTCCTTAGAGTTGATCAATAAAGCATCTATCCTTAGAAGAGGATACTTATTCTTAATGGTAAACTTATTCAATTGTCATAGTAAATACACATGCAAAGTAAACCATCTTTATTGTGAACAAACAAAACTGGAGCACCCCATGGAGAGATACTCGGTCAAATAAAACCCTTATACAACAAATCTTTCTGTTAGGCCTTTAATTCCTTAAGTTCTCTCAGAGTCATACAATATTGAGGAATAGAAATAGGTTGCGTATTGTCAATACTGAAGTCTATTTCCCTTTTGGGTGGAACACAAGGTAGATCATCTAGGAAAACTCCTGGAAACATCCTGGTGGCAGCTTCTACGGGCTGCCCTAAAAGGTTGGGCTACTGGACCTTAATTGACCGTACACCTTTCACCGTTTTCTTAGGGAGCCGTCCATGTTACTCTAAATCCTGGCAGCCTTGGAGGACCAGTCCACTTGTCTTAAACGGCCAGTGGTGCCTTAAATGGACCATTTAGGGTCTTATGAAGGGTCCTTGGCCTGTTTTAGGGTCGTGGACTTTCCTGTGAACTCACTTATTACCTTTTCACAGTCCAGGTGTTAAAATATTACAAGTCGTGATTGGGGCATTGTAGAACTAACTTTTGGATCCTTAGCCATGTTTCATAGATAGGTTCACTATCAATTCTCTAAAAAAAAATTTGATGTCGATATGCCTTGTCTCACCCCGAACCTACACCCCGAACCCGACTGGCACTCGAGAACCATATTTGGCCAAAAGTGAACCCTTGGCCTGACTCAACTCTCAGCGGAAGACTTACTCAATAATAAATAAACCTCAAATGTAAAGGTTTAACTCAATGTCTCAAAATGATTAACTTAGAACATTTAAATATATTCATACTGGCCACAAGAGGCAACTCAAGTCTTAAACATCAATTGTAGAAATGAAAAGACTCCTCAACTACTACTGTCTATGAAGCCTCTACTAGTTGAGATGAACATCGGGACAAGACCCATGACATTTTAATAAACAAAGCTGAAATGTAAACTCGATGTGAAACCCTCCGGAAAGCAAGGAGGCTCACCAACTCTAGCTGTAACACGACTGGATCAACAGGTTGCCGATTGAAGATCCTGATTACCTGTATCTGCATCATGAAAGATGCAGTCCAAATGGCGTCAGTACATGGAATGGATGAGCATGTAAGGGGAACTCTAAAGCATAGACATATAAACTTGAACTGGAAGAAAAGGAACATACTTACCTCATCTAAACTCAACCTCAACCTCAACTCAATACGATATAAAAGAAATGATAAAGATGCAATATAAAGAAAGCTCTTAAAACAGTAGATAAAAACTCAATGTATTTAAAAATACTATATTAACTCAGTTTGTATGTAAAGATACAAAATAACTCAATTTGGGAGATTCTATAATCGATAACCATCATTATGAGCTATGTGATGATACAACGTCACGCCCACAATGCCAGAACTATCCTATACCTTGTCGGAGTATAAGACATCCTCAAATAAGTGTATCCACTAAGCTATGCTTAAAAAGCAATAAGGAATCATCTAAAAATTATGAACCTTTCTACCCACGTTGGCTACATCGTTTATGAGGACTTTCAGTTTTTTGAACTCGTCCCCATATCGGTGCTCAATACTACTCCCAAAATATACTCAGCTCATATGTTTAAAAATATTTCCTCATCTTCAAACTTTAAGATTATTACTTAAAAGATTCTCTTAAAAGAGAATATACTCAAAACTCCTCATGAATTCATTTGGAAATCAAGGTTTCCTCCTCATTTTAAATGTAAAAACAGTTACTCTTAGGAATACTTAGTTCCCATATATTCATTTTGAAAAATGAAACTCAACTCTCCTCATCCTCATACTCAAGTACTCAAGTCTTCAAACAAGTTTTAAAGATTGTAAAAGACTTCTCAAAATGATTCGAAAGAACTCTCAAAGACTTTACTCTTAACTTTACCTTGGATTTGAATTATGAATTATGCATTCAAGGGTTAGGATCCATGTTATGAAGGATCTCTCGATGTTTAGATGTAGTTTAGAGTAGTTAGAATCAGAAATGAGTGAAGGTATACTTTAGATAAACTCAGACGGGACAAATGACGAAAAAAGGACGGGGCAGGTAACCCTGGCTCACTGAGTAGAGCGGGTCACCATCCCCTAAACTATAGTTCACAAATCGTGGCGCACCAGCTCCCTGCCTAGAAAACTCAACGAATTAATTTTCCTCATCAATTCTTGGCTCTAATTTGCCTAAAATCAATCAATTTCTTCATAACTCTCTTAGATTCATTTACCCAACTTAATTCCATGAAAATCTACTCGAAAACCCTCTAGAACAATACTAAAAAACAAGGTCCCCACCTCACAAACTCAACCAAACATCATGATTCAAGAACGAACAACAACACCTCAAGAATTCTCATCAAGAACTTAAATCATTCGACCTCAAGAATGAAATTACGGATGGAATTCACATGATTGGTGTGTGGTTGAATGAAACCAATACTACCAAAACTTACATACCTCGTTAGGATCGAATCCTTGGCGAAAACCCCTCGAAGACTACAAGAAATCCTTGAGCGCTTGAATCTTCTCCTTTCTTTCTCCTCCTGAACTTCTCTCTAAAACCCTAAGCGTATTTTAGAAATCAGTTTAGACCCCTAAAATATTACCAAAAATGTTTAAAGCTGATGTGGTAAGGAAAAGACCAAAATACCCCTCACTAATTCGGGTGAAATTTCTTAACTGGACAGACTGAACTTAAATAGGCATATCTCCCGCATCTGAAATAGGATTTTAGCAAACTCGATTGTGTTGGAAAGAGGATTCAACGACCTTTCATTTGTTACTTTATGGGCCACCTAAATCATCATGTACTAAAAGTTATGGCCGTTTGAAGTTGACCCAAAACTCATAACTTAAGGTTAACTTGAACAAATCTCAAATTAACTCTTTCCAAATTAGTCCTTTTTAAATGTAACTCTTTCTAAGGCGGGATGTTACAATATCTCCCCCTTGGGAACATTCTTCCTCGAATGACATCACTCTAAGTAGAACTAAGAGTTGTAACATCTAACACCCAGCTTAAACACCCAACATGCAATTTAACACAACATAGTTAATCAACTTAAAAAGTGTTTTACAAGAAGTCATTACCTTGGTCTTAAATTTCTCCGGAAGTAAAGAGATGTGGGTATATCTTCTTCATATCCTCCTCATCTTCCCAAGTAGCCTCCTCAACAAACTGGTTCCTCCGTAAGACCTTGACTGATGCAACCTCCTTGGTTCTCAACTTGCGAACCTGACGATCAAGTATCTCAATGGGAATCTCCTCATAAGATAGGTTGTCCTGAATACTAATATCTTTGGCCAGTATGATAAGAAAAGGATCATTCATACACTTCTTCAACATAAAAATGTGAAAAGATGGATAGACTGCTGCTAACTCTGGTGGTAGCTCTAACTCATAAGCTACATTACCAAGTCTCTTGGATATCCTGTAAGCACCAATATACCGGGGACCAAGCTTCCCCTTCTTACCGAATCTCATAACACCCTTCATGGGTGACACCTTCAAATAAACCCAATCGTCCACCTCAAATTATAAGTCTCTTCTCCTAACATTGGTATAGGATTTTTGACGACTTTGCACTATTTTCAACCTCTCTTGAGTAGTCTTCACTTTTTCCATATCTTCATAAACCAAATCTTTTCCTATCGACCCAGCCTCACCAACCTCAAACCATCCAATAGGAGATCTACATCTTCTCCCATAAAGATCCTCATAAGGAGTCATCTAGATGCTAGAGTGATAATTGTTGTTTTATGCAAACTCAATGAGAGGTAAGTGATCATCCCAATTACCCTTGAAATCGATCACACAAGCCATCCACATATCCTCTAAAGTCTGAATCGTGTGATCTACTTGACCATCAGTCTGAGGATGGAAAAAAGTACTCAAATTTACCTTCGAACACAAACATTTTTGGAAAGACTTCCAAAATTGTGCGGTGAATTGCGCACCTCTATATGAAATGATGGACAACGGAACTCCATGAAGTCTGACTGTCTCTTGAATATATAATTTGGCATAATCTTCTACTGAATAGGTAGTCTTTACCGGTGAAAAGTGGGTTCATTTAGTCATCCGATCTACAATCACCCAAATAGAATCATTTTTCCTGCGAGACCACGACAAACCAGTGATGAAATCCATATTAATCATCTCCCACTTCCATTCCGGAAGATCTATGTTCTCAGTCATACCACCGGGCCTCTAGTGCTCTACCTTTACTTGTTGGCAATTCGGGCACTTAGCAACGAACTCTGCAATGCACATTTTCATGCTACTCCACCAATAGACTTCTCTCAAGTTGCGATACATCTTTGTGGAACCAGGATGGATAGATTATATAGAGCTATGAGCTTCCTCCATGATACTCTCTTGGAGTTCATCCACCTTTAGTACACACAACCTACCTTGATACCTCCACCATCTCCCCCTTGTTCAAAAGCCATCACTTCCTACTTACGAAGATTTCCCTTCAGATCAAGTAGAATAGGGTCTTGATCTTGTTTCTCCTTCACTTCAGATACTAGTGATCATTAAACCCCATTCATCACCACCACTCCACCTTCATTGGAATCCATTAACCGGACTCCCAATCGTGCAAGTATGTGCATATCTTTGGCTAACTCTTTCTTGCCTTCCTCAACATGGGAAGTACCACCCATCGATAACCTGCTCAAGGCATCAGCAAAAACAATTACCTTACCTGGGTGATATAGAATACTCATGTCATAATCCTTGAGTAACTCCAACCACACGTACGTCTAAGATTAAGCTTTTTTTTACGGAATACGTACTGAAGACTCTTGTGATCGGTGAACACATCTACATGAACACCATAGAGATAGTGATGCCATATTTTCAAAGCAAATACTACAGCAGCCAACTCTAGATCATGGGTTGGGTAATTCTTCTCGTGAATCTTAAGCTATCTGGAGGCATAAGCCATACCTTTGCCATTTTGCATCAATACACAACCAAGTCCAACTCTGGACGCATCACAATACACAACAAAGCCTTGTGTACCCTCCGGTAAGGTCAATACTGGGCAGTAGTCAACCGCGTTTTCAATTCCTGAAGGCTTTTCTGACAAGCTTTAGATCATTGAAACATTACTGTCTTCCTATATTACCAGTCAATCCCAAGAAACTCCTAATATTAGTCAGAGATGTGGGTCTTGGACAATTCTGCACTGCCTCAATATTTTGAGTATCAACTCAAAAATCATCACCGGAAACATTGTGGCCCAAGAATGATACAAACTCAAGTCAAAACTCACACTTAGAGAATTTGACATACAACTCTCTATCCTTGAGGATTTGCATAACTACTTTAAGATGACTAGCATGATCTTCCTCATTCCTCGAATAAATTAGAATGTCATCAATGAACACGATAACAAACATATCAAGATAAGACTTAAACACTTTGTTCAGAAGATCCATGAACGTTGCAGGAGCATTAGTCAAGCCAAAAGACATAACTAGAAACACATAATGACCATAACGAGTTCTGAATGTTGTCTTAGGGACGTCACTTTCTCTTACTCTCAACTGATGATAGCCTGGTCTGAGGTCTATCTTAGAAAAACAAGTGGCACCCTGAAGTTGATCAAATAGATTATCAATTCTCGGAAGGGGATATTTATTCTTCATAGTAACCTTGTTCAATTGGTGGTAATCAATACACATCCTATGAGAACCATCTTTCTTCCTCACAAATAAGATCGGAGCGCCCCAAGGTGAGACCCTTGGTCGAATAAAACATTTATCAAGGAGATCTTTCAACTGCTTTTTTAACTCTTTCAACTCAGCGGGAGCCATTCTATATGGCGGAATAAAGATAGGTCGAGTATCAAGAAGAATATCTATATCAAAGTATATTTCTCTCTTAGAAGGGGCTCTGGGAAGATCATCTGGAAAAACCTCTAGAAACTCACTCACAACTAGAACTAACTGAATAAGTGGTGTCTCAGCACTAGAGTCATTAACTCAGACTAAGTGATAGATACACCCCTTGGAAATTATCTTTCTCGCCTTAAGGTATGAAATGAAACGACCCTTAGGCACTGTTGAACTACTCATCCACTCAATAATTGGATTATTAGGAAACTGGAACTTAACCACTCGAGTTCTACAATCAACTGAGGCATAACACACAAGAAGTCAGTCCATACCTAGAATAACATCAAAGTCCACCATATCTAGCTAAACTAAATCAGCCATGGTGTCCTTGTGATTGATAGAAATGATACAATCACGATAAACTCTCTCAGCTAGAATAGACTCACCTACAATTGGAGAAACACTGAAGGGCTCAAGAAGTTTTTCAGGAAGTATATCAAAATTCATCAATATATGGAGTCACAAAAGATAGACTCGCACCTGCATCAAGGAATGCATATACATCATAAGTAAAGACTTTTATCATACTAGTGACAACATCATGTGAATTCTCTTTCTCTTGGCGACTAGTGAGAGCATACAGACGGTTTGCTCCTCCGCCTGTTCCTGAAGTAGCTCCTCTAGGTGCAACTCTGTCTGATGGAGCCGCTGAAGAAAATTGGGCTCCATTGCCCCCATGACCACTCCCCTGCTTGTTCTTAGGGCACTCCCTCAGGAAGTAACATGCTTGACCACTCTTGAAGCAACTAGTGGAGCCATTATGATAGGCTCTTGGGTGGTTCCTACCACACTTAGCACATGCAGGAGTCCAATTACCTCCTTGTGCCACACTACCTTGAGATTCTGCATGTCTAACTCTGAAGTTCTGAGAATTTTGATTCTTTAACTCACCTATGTTCCTTGGTGCAGGTGCACTAGCAGATGATGGAGCAGGTCTAGTTGCCCTTTTCTGAAAAGATGACCGATTCACATTTTTGGTTTTTTGTTATCCGGACTCATTACCCATAGTCTTAGCTTTCTTGTTCCGAAACTCTTCTCTATCTCTCAACTTGTCCTCCTCAACCTACTGCACAAGGACCATAAGTCTTGCTATGTCCATGTACCCTATCAACATAGCAGCCTTACCCTCTTTCCTTGACAGATGAGACAATCCAGACAAAAGCAAGCTCATCCTGCTCCTCATATCAACAATTATCTCCGGAGAATAACGGGATAGTTGAGTGAACTTGAGGCTTTACTCATGCACACTCATGGATTCTTGCTTAAGAGTGAGGAATTCTCTTACCTTTGCTTCTCTCAGCTCACAGTGAAAGAAATGCCTCATGAAGGCACTCTCGAACATAGCCTGGCTCACAATTCATGCCTCTTTACCTCTACTCTTCTTCCATTGATTGTGCCAGATGCTAGAAACACCTTTGAGTTGGTATGCAACCAACTCCACTTGATCAACATTAGCAACGTGCATCAGTTCAAAAACTTTCTACAACTCTTCCACAAAGATCTATAGAACCTCAATGTCACTTGAATCGGTGAAGTCTGGAGGATTCATCCTTAAGAACTCATGGATCTGGAATGTATCAGCCACATCTAGTTGATTCCCTACTTGTTGCCCAGCTTGGTTGGTCACAACATAACTCAACATCTGGAACGGATCCCGGAACTAAACATTAGTAACCTCTCCTTGGGGTTGCACTTCTGGTGAATTGGGTACCCCTTGATCCTAGGGATTAACATTCCTCCTAGCAGGACAACCTCAAACAACTCTTTGTGGAGGCATGATCTGAAAAGATAAGCACAAGCACGAATTAGAAAGAGACTTTTATAGAGTTAAACTCTATCGTACAAAAAGAGTATGAAAGAAGGGAATTGTTTCCTAAATGTCGCAGCCTCTTAATTATAGATGTGGCGCTCTTCACACCGATAACTAGGACTATATAGACACGACTTCATAGACACCCTAGGACTCTTTAACTGTATGCTCTGATACCAAGCTTGTCACGCCTCAAGCCTACACCCTGGACACGACAGGCACTCGAGAACCATTTCTGGCCCAAGTGAACCCTTGGTCTGACTGAACTCTCAGCAGAAGACTTACTCAATGATAAATAAATCTCAAATGTAAAGGTTTAACTCAGCGTCTCAAAATGATTAACTTAAAACATTTAAAAATATTCAAACTGGCCATAAGAGGCAACTCAAGTCTTAAACATTAACAATAGAGATGAAAAGACTCCTCAACTACTACTATCTATGAAGCCTCTACTAACTGACAAGAATGTCAGGACAAGACCCATAACATTTTAATAAACAAAGCTGAAATGTAAACTTGATGTGACACCCTCCAAAAAGCAAGGAGGCTCACCAACTCTAGCTAGAACACGACTGGATCAACGTAGCGCCGATTGATGATCCTGATTACCTGTATCTGCATCATGAAAGATGCAGGCAATATGGTGTCAGTACATGGAATGTACGAGCATGTAAGGGGGGAACTCTAAAGCACAGACATATAAGCTTGAACTGGAAGGAAAGAAACATACTTATCTCATCTCAACTCAACTCAACCTCAACTCAATACGATATAAAAGCAATGATAAAGCTTCAATATAAAGAAAGCTCTTAAAATAGTTGATAACAACTCAATGTGTTTAAAAATACAATAATAACTCAATTTGTATGTAAAGATTAAAAATAACTCAGTTTGGGAGATTCTCCAACCGACAACCATCACTATGAGCGATGTGATGATACATCATCTCACCCACGCTACCAAATTTGTCCTATATCTTGCCGGAGTATAAGACATCCTCAACTTAGTGGATCCACTAAGCTATGCTTAAAAAGCAATAAGGAATCATCTAAAATGTATTACCCTTTCTACCAACGGTTGCTACACGGTTTATGAGGACTTTGAGTTGTATGAACTCATCCCCATATCGGTGTTGTCACGCCCTAAGCTACCTCCGAGACATGGACACGGGACCTAGGATCACAAGTGACCCCAAGCTAACCCCACTGACATAATCATGAGCGTACTAAAGATAAACTGAGAAATCTAACTGATGCGGCGGCTAATAATAAATAAATCTGAAATGATAGGGGATACCGATATACTAAAACTAACTATCAAATCTAAGAGTTTAGTATAAAATAAACATCAAACTCAAATAAGAAGCTGAATCTAACCATGTATGTAAATAGCCTCTAACTGACTAGAAGTGCTGGGACATGCCCCAGGTAAGTCTAGCAAAACTGATACTAAAACAATGAAAAATGAAAGACAACATGACTATTGTCCTCGAAGAATGAGGACTCACCACTATTGCTGCTGAACTGGAGATCGGGAACCGATCTAAGCGTGATCTGGAAGCTGAGAATCTGAACCTACATCACAAGAAGATGTAGCGCAGAGTAGGCGTCAATACTTGAAAGGTATTGAGCATGCAGTATAGAGTAAAGCTGAAATAAACATATAACTGAACAAACAATAAAGCAAGAGTATAATCTAAACATGATATCGATACTGAATACTGAGCTAACTGAATGCAATGACCAAATTTAGACATGTTGATGTTGAATACTGATTATGTTGAAATGTGGTCAACCCAATAGAGTCTGACTGAACTGTGGGAGCTACTAATAACTTATAATAAAACCACATGAGTTAAATGTGGAGTCCGATGTATACGCTCCATCGAGAGGACCTAATACACCCGGCCAAAGGTGTAGAGGTATGCTGGCGTGATCACTAAAATGATGCCCACAGAGGGGACTTACAACCTACTTGGCTCGTAGTTCTGGGACTATATGGGTGACTGACCCTAGTCCAACTCGGTATTATGCTACTCCTAATAGATTAAATGATTAACACCTTATGACTGAATTTCTGTAATGTACTGGATAGCTCAAAATTGACATTCGAACTGAGAATGCACATTAATATAATAAAAGTAATGCATTCGAAAACAGAGGCATGTATATCTGAAATAGTGAAATATCTGACTTACCATGTGTAATTCAAGAACTAAAGAACTACCAAGCTAGGGATCTGAAATTCATGCAAGAAACGAAGTAATAGCATGACAATATGATTTGGAACATATAAATAACTAATTCAAGATAATCTGTTGAAGTTCTAGAAACCCTAGGTCTAGTTAATAATAGGGAATCAAGAATCTAACTGAAATCTAGGGACCTAATGGGAGAAAGGAACCTTCTAGTGAAATCCCACATACCTGGTGACGAATTCCAAGAAGAAATCTTTCAATTTCGGAGCTGGAACTGATGGAATCTTGTTGCGTTCTCGAACTAGGGTTGCTCGACCTTTTCTCCTCTTTACGTTCTAATTTTCTAAGTTTTTGATGAAATATCTGACTTAGGTAAGTTCTAGTTATGTTTCTAGGCTAAAACTAATAAAAACCACGTAGTTTAGGGTTAAAACGACATATTTTAGGGGTCCAATGAAATAAGAAAAGACCAAAAGACCCCTGACTTAAGTTGCAGACGCGCTGACCACGGCCACTTCCACGGACCGTGAAAGGGACCATAGACCGTGAAGTGGATCGTGGTCTTTGATCCAGGAGCTGGGGGTTCTGGGGTATGATCTAAGAGCCCCTACCACGGCCCATGTGGAGGACCACGGACCGTGAAGGTCCCCATGGTCCTCACTTGGGCTGAGGTCTGGGGGCCTACTGGATAGCCTTCATGACCCGTGTGAGGGACCACAGACCGTAAAGGCCCTCGTGGTCTTCACTTGGGTGTGGAGGTCTAAGGGGCTGTCTAGGGGGGCTACTGCCTCGACTATACGGACACCACCATGGTACGTCATCAAGACCACGGCCCGTGAAGGGTCCCATGGTCTGATGTTTGTCCTGGAAGGATCCAAGTCATGACCACAGACAGGTCAACGGACCGTTGACCCTGTCACGGTCTTTGAACCCTGCCGTGGTTCACTGCTTCAGGTAAGTTTCTGCAAAAACTTTCTAGGTCTGGTTTTTGAGGTGTTACAATATCTCTCCCTCGGGATCATTCGTCATCGAATGAAGACGAAACTAACTGAAATGGATGGGATTAGTTGCAACCCTACCACTAAACACTGGAAGCTGATCTCTGACTGAACTAAGTTTGAAAGACATGCAAATATGCTGAAAATGCAAGTACAGACTGAAGGAACATGATACTAAGACTGATTCTATGCATGAATGACTGAAAAACAGAAGAGGAACTATTACCTCAAGCTGGAGTGGAATCGGAAGGAAAGAGGTGAGGATACTTGAACTTCATGGCTGCCTCTGCTTCCCAAATAGCTCCCTCTACGGACTGACTCCTCCACAAAATCTTAACTAAAGCTACTTATTTGTTTCTCAACCTTCTAACCTGACGATCAAAAATCTCAACTAGTACATCCTCATAAGAAAGACTATCTTTTACAGCCACACTCTCTGATGGCACTATGGATGCTGAATCACCCACACACTTCTTCAATAATGAAACGTGGAAGACTGGATACACTGCTGCTAGATCTGCTGGCAACTCTAACTCATAAGTCACTTTATCAATCCTTTTCAAGATCCGGTAAGGGCCTACATAACTGGGACTGAGCTTCCCTTTCTTGCCAAATCTCATTACCCCCTTCATAGGTGACACCTTCAGGAAGACCCAATCATCCACTTGGAACTCTAGATCTAGTTCCCTTCTTCTTACATCTTCATATGACTTCTGGCGACTCGGGCTGTCTTAAGTCTATCTCTAATGAGTTGCACTTTCTCCATAGCATCAAGAACTGAATCTATCCCTATCAAGGTTGCTTCACCTACTTCCAACCAACCAACAAGAGATCTACATCTACGCCCATACAAAGCCTCATAACGGGCCATCTGAATGCTAGAATGACAGCTATTATTGTAGGCGAACTCTATAAGAGGAAGGTGATCATCCCAACTACCCTTGAAGTCGATCACACAAGCTCTCAACATGTCCTCTAAGGTCTGATTAGTACGCTCTGCCTGACCATCCGTCTGTGGATGAAATGTTGTGCTAAGATTAACCTTAGTACCAAGACCTTTCTTAAATCACTTCCAGAAATGAAAGGTAAATTAAGGACCTCTATTTGAGATGATAGGCAAAGGAACCCCATGCAACCTGACTATCTCATTAATGTAAAGCTTGGCGTAGTCCTCTGCCAAATCTGTAGTCTTGACCACCAAAAAGCGAGAAGACTTAGTGACTTTGTCAACTATCACCCAAATGGAGTCATGTTGTCTGCGAGTACGAGGTAAACCTGTGATGAAATCCATGTTGATCACTTCCCACTTCTAAGTAGGAATGTCGATCTCTTGAGTCATACCCCCTAGCTTCTGATGTTCTACCTTCACTTGCTAATAATTGGGGCACTTAGCCACAAAATCTTCTATATCCCTCTTCATGCCATTCCACCGAAAGACTTCCCGCAGATCACGTTACATCTTAGTGGCACCTGGATGAATAGAATACCTGGAGTTATGGGCTTCTGCAAGAATCTGCTATCTCAACTAACCCATATTAGGAACGCATAATCAACCCTGGTATCGAAGCACACTATCTCCCCCTTGGGAGACTACCTCAACTCTCTGTTGATGGACTGCACTCTTAAGTTCGAGCAATATCGGATCACTATCTTGCTTTTCCTTAACCTCCACTACCAATGAAGATTCTGATCCATTTTGAACTGTCACACCACCATCTGATATGCTCATAAGACGAAATCCTAAACGAGCAAGTCTGTGAACATCCTTTGTTAGCTCTTTTCTTTCTTCCTCAACATGTGCTACACTACCCATAGTTAGTCTCCAAGGGCATCTGCTGCTACATTTTCCTTACTAGGATGGTAATGCATACTCATGTCATAATCCTTGAGGAACTCAAGCCATCTTCTCTAGCAAAGATTCAACTCTTTCTGGTTTAACACATACTAAATCTTATGGTCTGTGAACACATCTACATGAACACCATACAAGTAGTGTCTCCAAATCTTGAGTGCAAACACCACCTCTGCAAGGTCGAGGTCATGAGTCGGATAATTCTTCTCATGCACCTTAAGTTGTCTAGAAGCGTAGGCTATAACCTTACCTCGCTACATTAACACACAACCTAGGCCAACTCTGGATGCATCACAATAAATCATATAACCGTCTGCACCCTCTGGTAGAGTCAAAACAGGAGTTGTAGTCAACCTAGTTTTCAATTATGCGAAGCATTTCTCACAATCATCTGACCACTGAAACTTGACTATCTTCTGAGTCAACCTAGTCAATGGTAAGGCTATGGATGAAAATCCTTCCACAAACCTTATGTAATAACCCGCTAGACCCAAGAAACTTCTGATATTTGCAGGAGAGGTAGGTTTGGGCCATTGTTTCACTGCTTCTATTTTCAAGGAATCCACCCGGATCCCTTCGGTGGATACTATATGCCCAAGGAAAGCAACTGATTGTAACCAAAACTCGCACTTATTAAATTTGGCGAATAACTAGCGATCTTTGAGAGTTTGTAGAACAACTCTCAAATGACTCGCATGTTCCTCTTCATTCCTAGAGTAAATTTATATATCATCAATGAAGATGATAACGAACAAGTCCAAGTACTTCTTGAACACTCTGTTTATCAAGTCCATAAAATTTGTAAGAGCATTGATTAGTCCAAATTACATTACTTCAAATTGATAATGACCATACCGAGTTATGAAGGTTGTCTTCAGAATATCACTATCTCTGACTTTGAGTTGATGATAACCCGATCTGAGGTCTATCTTTGAGAAATGACTAGCACCCTGAAGTTGGTCAAACAAGTAATCAATCCTAGGGATGACATACTTATTCTTGATTGTAACCTTGTTCAACTGCCCATAGTCGATGCACATTCTGAGAGAACCATCTTCTTTCTTCACGAACAACATTGGTGCACCCCATGGAGAAATACTAGGTCTGATGAAGCCCTTATCTATAAGGTATTTCAACTACTCTTTTAATTCCTTAAGCTCAGCTGGAGCCATTCTGTAAGGAGGAATAGAAATAGGCTGGGTATCTGGAAGTAGATCAATTCCAAAGTCGCTTTCCCTTTCGGGAGGAACTCTGGGAAGATCTTCTGGAAACACTTTTGGAAACTCATTAACCAGTGGAACTGACTCAAGAGTTGGGGTTTCGGAGCTTGAATCCTTAACCTGAACTAGATGATAAAGATAACCCTTAGAGATCATCTTTCTGGCCTTAAGGTAAGAAATGAATCGACCCATAGGCGCTAAGCTACTACCCTTCCATTCTAAGATTGGTTCGTCTAGAAACTGAAAACGAACAATCCTA
>JAJOOO010026971.1:0-13375 GCA_029582685.1 Solanum piurae
TTATGCCACCCCACATCAATTTTTTTTTATAAAAAAATCATTTTTGAAAAATATTTCAAATTTTTAAAATTTTATTTTTATATCACCCTATCCCCGCCACCCCCTCAGCCCCTCCCCCTCCGTCATCACGTCAATTTTTAAAAAAATATATATTTTTGAAAAATATTTCAGGATTGAAAGTCTGGGTCAGGTCCTGGGTCAGATCTTAGGGTCGGATTTTGAAACAGTCGTTGGGACCGTGTCTTAGTTCGGGTGTTAGGGTCGGGTCTCAAACCAATTATCGGGGTTGATTTTCAGGTTAAAATTATTTTCCTAAAGAGTATTTTCTAGTCTCAAGCCAAAATGAAATATATTTTATGGAAAAAAAAAAGAATCATTCACCAACCAAACATTAAACAATATTTTCTAGAAAATATTTTCCACTCACCAACCAAACATGAAAAAATAAGTTAGAAATCCACTTATTTTCCTAAACACACTCATAGTCTAAAAAAATTATGTTTTCTTCTTTTTTTGAGTTTAAGGTTTGTTAATCAAAGCAAAAAAAAAAATATTTGCATATTACTCCCTCTGTCCCTAATTACTTGTCCACTTTTTCTTCTTTTAGTTGTCCCTAAGTACTTGTTTATTTTTGACAAATCAAGAAAAGACACAATATTTTTACCTATTATACCCTCAATTAATTAATCTGAAAAAGGTAGAACTTCTTGAAAATCTAATTTTTTTAATTCATTCACTTCATAATTAATAGGGGTAAAATGGTAAACTTACTATGTCAATAATTGTTTTCTTAATAGGTTTGACAATTTAAAAATGGATAAGTAATTAAAGACAGACGAAATACTTTTTATTTTGATTGACTCAATTTTGAGCTATATATTAATGGAGAATTGCAACAAAAGAAGAATGAAATTTTCAACAAAAACTGAAAAAACTTAGTTGAATGTAATAATCAAATTTTATTTTACTCTTCTTTTCTTACTTATCATTCTCTTAATTTATTTTACTTATTGAGATCTATAAATAATAATTGAAATATAATTAGCAATTTTTTTTCTTAATCACCGAAAAGAAAACAAAGAAACAGGAGAAAGATTAATCAAGATTAAAAAATAATTAAAAAACATGAAATATATAGGTGGCAACCAGGGCGGAGCTACCCTTGCTTGAGGGATGTCAAGCGACACCCCTTCGTCGAAAAATTACGTAGGTCAAATTTTGATTTTATTCCTATATATATTAAAGTTGACACTGCTCAATACAAGATAGGTCAGCCCAGTGTTTGAGGGGCTGCAAAATTTCTCCTTCATCATTAGCTCGTGCATCTGGAGTTCGAACTTGGCTGAGGCTTTTAAGTTTTCAACTTTTTTTAAAAAAAAAAATTAAACAACTGGAAGCGTCTTTTGTCTTTAAATTTAAAAATACTGAGGCGTTTTTTTCCTCCAATTTTTAAACGATTGACTTAAATTAAGTGACTTTAATATTTTATTTTTAAAAGAAAAAAAAATATTTTAGCGATTTAGAGTCTAGTGATTAAACAAATCCTCAATTTCAAAATCAAAGGTTTTAAGGAGAAAGAGTCCAAAAAAACTTGTTTCTGTTTGCACAATCGCTGACTTCGTTGTCCACTCGTCTTCGTCAGTCGTCGCCAATCTCCGTCGCAGTCATGGCAACGGCAACGGTGGTTGTTTGGACTACTTATGTAGAAAAAGATATATTTATTAATATTTGTAATGATGCTATTGTAGAAACATTTGAAGAGATGAAACCGCATTGAGTACGATTGTGATAATGTAATTATGTTTTGCTTTTATTAGTAAAATTTATCTTGTTGATTTTTTTGTATGCTTACTACTTTGTATTTTGACACTCCTCAATGTAAATTCTGTCTTCGCCACTGGTGAAAACAAGTGCATATCACCCTTTAATACATATTTTAAATGAGTTCAAGTTAGTCTTAGATTCCCCGCAAAGTTAAAGTGTGCAATAAAAATTTCGATCAAGTTGAAGTGTGTTTTGAATTATTTTCCTTCTATAAAAAGAATATGGAGATATTACTTTACTCCTATATAGAAATGGGACTTGATGGGACGAACACAGCATCCCATTATTGTACAAAAAGCAATTAAAAGTGTACAATGAAAATTTTCCCTTTCTGGTCTGCATTTATATCTGCATTTCAACATCAGAATTTCAAAGGTCTAGAGACCATCAGAAGGTTTCAGTGGAAACAACCTAAACTCTTCTCTTTGAAGATCGAAATTGGTGAGTTTTCTGTCTTTCTTTTGTGCATCAAAGATTGATCTTTAATGCTTGTGATAATGGTGCAATTTCTGTTTTTTCTCCTTCAAACGTTTGAACTTTCCTTTTTTCCTTCATTTGTACTTCAAATTTTGTCAGTAGTTTTCAAGTTATCTCTATTAATTTCTTTGTTTCTCAAATTGTGTAAATTTTCTGGATTATATTCTTTTATACTTCGTATAGCCTTAGTGAAAATCCTGGCTCCATCATTGAATTTGGAAATTCACTTTTCTTTGACGTGTCATTTTGCTTTCCCGTATATTCTGAGACAACTTTCATATGTTTGTGTGGCAGTGATTTTGAGTGATACATGTAATGCCTTAAAGAAACACCTTTTATTTGTGATAATGATTCTAATATTTGCTATTGTTAGCTTAACTTTGTTTAAGAGTTTTTTTAGATTTTCCGTCAATATCTGAATAATTGTGGACATTGCGTTGATTTTAGTATCTGTAGCCATTTATACATTTCTCAGCCATGTGGCTAAGAACATAATAAGTTTCTGCATTATTGTCAAGCTGCTACCTATATTTTCTTGGTTGTTGAAGAGGTTACATCACACATACTTCAGCCATGTGAACTGCTGCTGTGGGTTATTTGTAAATGATTTTGTCTGTGTTGACTTGTCAGTATTAAAACGTTTCCCATTTCTCCTAATAACCTTGCACAGAGAGAAGACTGGAGCCGTACTAGTGAACTTCTTACTAATCCTCAAGTTAATGGGACACATACAACGAGTTGGCAAACCTACCTCGATCGGAAGTGCAGCTGGTCCATATAATTATTCTAAAAATTACAATCCAATTAGCCATCTATCAAGTGAACTGATATCGGAAGAGAGAAACATCGATCAACGCCAATTCAGAGAAAGAGCTGGTACGTTAGATCCTTCAAATTAATTGTGCTTTTTTGAAAATGCAAAGCTTGGTCATTATAGCTGGTAATCTGCATTTTATGTTGTTTCCTAGGGTAATGAGTGTTTTAAGCAGAAAAAGTTCAATGAAGCCATTGATTGCTATTCTAGAAGCATTGCACTTTCACCAACTGCAGTCTCTTATGCCAATAGAGCGATGGTTTATCTTAAAATCAAAAGGCAAGTTTAATGCACTTCATTGTTCTTTTAGGTAAAGTAAGTAAGGCTTGAAAATTGGGAGCTGTCTTACCTCTTTGTATCCGCATGTATTTAGGTTTCAAGAGGCAGAGAACGACCGCACAGAGGCCTTGAATCTGGATGATCGCTACATTAAAGCTTATTCTCGTCGTTCAACTACTAGGAAAGAACTTGGGAAATTTCCTTGGTGCTTCTTGAATTTCTTTCCTCCAAGAAAAGGAAAATTAATTGTTTGACATGCTGAAGTCTAACCTTTTCACTACAGATGATTGAGAGTATGTGGAAGAGATAATCCTGAACTTATCTACAAAAATGCTAGAGAATAACCTTCGAGGTCCAGAAAACTTGCTTTAATTTGGATCCCATAAAGGTGAATTGTCGTGGAGGTTCTCCCTACATGTTTTGTGCTCCCAATCTGTTGGGTATTTTGTTTCCTCTTCTTTTATGATATATCAGATTTTTTTATTTTTGGTTAATTTATTATGGACTTCTCTCTTTTTTCGATCCATATGCTCAAAGAAAGAAAGAAGTCACTACAGTAGCTGCAATTTCAGTAAGATATGAATTGCCAAGCCAAGATACAATTTTAATAGCTCCATAGCCTAACTTAAATATTTTTCATCATGTTGACAGGTGACGGTGGAGTTGGCAACTAAGAAGCAGCTGAAGACAGCAACAATGACATACATATGAACATGCATATTTGATAGTACTTTGGTCTCAATTTGGTACATGTAACAAGTGAGATTTTGAGGCCAAATTCGTTTGAGTCACATGAAAATGGCTTAGAAGTTGCAAAATGATTGAAGAAGTATATTTTGGTCTTATATTTTTTTTCTTCGCATGAATTGGAGTAGGTAATAATTGCATCCTACATGTTCTATGATTGGATTTGGCCTCATGAATCAAACTTGAATAAGATGAGTTTGCAAAGACTCTGTCTTACAGGTTCAACTCCTTTATGGATAATTTAGCGACTTATAATGCTCCGATCCATTTTGATAATTTTATCTATCATATCCTACAGATTCATGTAAAGATATTATGACCAAAGGATTGTTCGAGCATGTAAATCAATGAAACTCTAAATTCTTTTCTGATTAACTTATAGAAAGAAAGGGGCATAACTTTATAAATATATTTGTTAGTTCTACATTCTCTGGAGATTAGTTTTGTTTTATATAGTATGTAATATGTGGAATATGGATGAACAGTCCTTATATATTGACTAGATTGGACACGGGTAAAATCAAATAAAGGTAATGTACTGAAAACCCCATCTTAATTTGTATGTATATTAAGAATTTAGATTTGCAACTTAATTTTAATGTAAAGTTATAGAAACACTTGCCTTAAAATTATCGATTAATTCAACCTAAATTTGTAATTGTCGTCTCTCTATAGAAACATGTTTTCTGCATTATGATTAATGATGTGTACTATTTTTCTTCTCCATAAAATACGTATAAAACATTGAACCTTATTCACCGACAATTTTAAGAGAATTAACTCCACAAATTTTATTCACTTTTTCAAGTTGCTTAATATACTTTTTCCCTGCAATGGAGATTCATGTTAAGGTTGTTTGTACTTCTCTTTGCCACTAGATGTCACTTCTTGATTGTCATAGAATTGGTATTTTCTTCTTCATTTTGTTTATACTTCTGACATTAAAAATTTCCCCCAACAAGTCATCCATCAGTGCTAGACCTAAATTGAATGTCAAAAGAAACATTGAATTGGGATTTTCAAAATAAAACAGAACTATTCCTACAAAAATATCATATTGAATTATTGGGTACTCAATGTGACATGATTTCTTAGAGATATAATTGTTTTTTTAGCATAAAAATTAGCAAGTCCTAAAGATAGCAACTTTTTTTGACTCTCTTTTGAATTTTTCTGATGTAAAATCTTGAACTTAGTTTTACAGTTATCAAAAGAAAAATCTTAACTTGTGTTTTTTATTATTGCTTTATTACCCATTCTTTGTACTAAATCTTGGTATTTGCTCTATACATGAGTGGGTTGTGAAGTTTTCCAAAATAATATCATTCTTAAATTTACTCTATTCATGTTATCGCATGTCAGTATGTGCCTATTGTTTTCTCTTTTTGGTGGCTTTTATGAAGAATGTAAATTTTGTTAATGGCATATTTGAAACTACTAAGGCAGCCGGTGAATTCTTTCATTAGTTAAGAGAATGAATAGACCTACAGTTGAGTGACAACATGCTGGAAACATAATTTGTTACATTGATAGCGGAAAACTTATTGCAGAAGTTAAAAATAGAGGTATGTCACATACTGTTTTCTGGTCACAAAGAGGCGATTCTACTTTTTTGAACCTTGAACCACTACATTTTCCTCATGAATGTGGCTCAAGGTTACTCCACATGCTTTCTTTTTCGAGGCAGGGAGCATGGCGTGGTCATTATGAAGGCTTATTTTGTTGATTTTGGAAACTCTTTCATGCATTTCCTCAAAGTAAGTGTTTCCGATTGAAATAAGAAAAATTTGTGATTTTCAGACTTTTTAAAGTCTGTTTACTTCAGTTTGAGTCGGACTTGCGAATGCTACTACTCTTCCTATGACTTGTTGTGCATTTCTTGGAAACTCTACTTCTTTCTGTAAGAAGATTTCATGAGATTCGATATCCAGTGTAAACACTGATATCTGGTTACATCTAATCTTTTATAATCACTGCAAATGAGCTTGTAGGGAAGATACGAAATACAAAAATGTGCTTGCTCTAAGCGATGTGGGTATTTCGATAATATTGTTCAAAGTAGAACCCTATTAAAATAACGATATAACAATTGTTACTAGATCCACATGCTATGCAACTTATTTTTCTTTGGCGTTATGTGTTAGAAAAAAACAAGAAAATTGAATTTTGACTTTGAACATGAAAAATTGTAATGGTTGCCTATCATTTGCATGACAATTGGTGATAATTCTAATGAGAAGATTTACTTAAATAAGAGTACAAACAAGAATTCTGAGAGTTAAACATCAGAAGAGTCTAAGATTGTTGAGAGACGGTAATTCTTCTCTCTTGCTTAATCTCTGCCTCTTTTCGGAGAATAATTTTTTTTCTTCAAAAAAGACATTCATGTGGCAGTGCATGCTTATATTTTGGTAAAACTGTGTTTTTCACTTGTGCATTTTTGTGTTTTTTAGTCTTTGAACAAGAAACACTGGGTTATGCTCACGGCTTGAAGCCAGATGAAGTGTGACGATGGCATATGAATTGGTATACATGTTGCAACATTGAGTTTTCTTGTTTTTTTTTTGGAACCCAAGATAACCCGCAGCCGCTACAACCTCTTTTTTTTTAAGAAGCAAATATATGAAAGTAAATAACTATAGTTAGAACTTTACTTTAATCAATTAGATCTCAACCATTAATTTTAAACTATGACATATGTCTTCAATCCAAGCTAGAACTTGGGAAAAATGGAGAGGAGCCGAATACTTTATTTTATAAAAGAAATATTACTTGTGAGTGTATGTTGGACCCGTGCTAGCACGGGCCACACCCCTCTAGTAATTAGATAATGTGGCACTTTAAGATATTTTAATACTTTGTTTATGAATTATATTTTGCTCATTTGATTCGTATAAGATTTGAAAAGTTTTGATAATTTTCATAAATTATAAAAAAAAAATTATGCTCATAAAATAAACAACTTGAGAATTTATATTATATCTTCAAACAAAATTTAAATCAATATTAGTCAACATGAATTATTTTAAGAGTACTGCTAATTGGCAAGACAGAATTATGGCACGAATTGCCAAGACACGGTCAAATGACGAAAATGTCCCTTTGACTCCAAAATTGCTTGTATTTCCCTCCAAAAAAAAAAAAAAAACCACCTTTGATATTTTAATAATTATTTACTCTCTCTTACTTTACTCTTTTTATCTCCTTCAACTTCACTCTTCACTCTCATCCGTTCTTATTTTAATTTGTTGATCAAAAATTTATTTTGTTGTTGAATTTATATAATTTTAACAAAATCTATAAGTTAGTAAAGAATAAAGTAAGTAATTAAATTTAAATTCCGGTAAATACCTTAGTCGAAGATTTATTAAATATGTGAATGATGATGAAGCCACCCTTTGTACAGTCTCTTGAACCAAATCCCTATCAATGGAATCAAAATAATTCCGTAAATTTTTTCGCTCTCTTCATTTTTTTGATTGAAGTTAGATTTTCGTGTTCAAAGAAGTTTCAATTCAAACTGAATAATTATGAAAAAATTTCGGTCCTTGGATTTTTAAATGACAGTAATATTGTAATGAAGAGTTTCAAGTTTGAAGAGTTGTGACTTTTCATTTCTTAAACAGAAAAGAAAATCAATTTAGCTGGTACGTTAAACTCTACACAATTAATGGACAAGAATGGTATTAACCCTCTATTTGGATCATTGTTACCCATTGTATTGTATTGTATCGTTACTATATCTACAATGTTTGCTTTGATTGTTACTTAAAATGTATTGTATTGTATTGTTTTGTTAAATTCCGTTGTTACGTAACAATGAAAACCCTCATTTTATGGAACAACCAATTTGGTGTGTTTCCATTGTTACTTAATTTCTTTTTCCAATTATATCTTTATATAATATTTCATAATACTATTTTACCATTTACCTTATATTATTTAATTCTAGTCAAACCTCCTACCCTAGAATAATTAAGGATATTTTAGTAAATTTATAAATTACAATACAATACGATACAATCAAACCAAACAATAAAAATGTTATTAAACAACAACAAACAGTACAGTCTAGCCAAAATTGTATCTACCATACAATACAATACAATATAGTACAATACTATACAATACATTATGAAACAATGGATAACAATGATCCAAACAGAAGAGTGCTTAGGAAGTTGTTCCATAAACTTTTACAATCTTATTTACCAATAAAAAAGACGCAAAAAATTATTTACATCCTAAAAGCCTCAAAAAATAGGTATTTAAAATATTACTAAAATGTGGGTACCTAACCTAGATTCAAACTCGTGACCTATAGACTAATCGTGTAAGCTTTAACCATTCGCGCTGCAATAGCATTCGTTCATATTTACGAAAGGAAATGTATTTACTCTGTTTCACATCAGTTGTTTAATTAATATCAATAGGGAATTTAAAATGAAATGTTATCAATAAATTTGGTATAATCAATACTATACTTAGCAAAACAAATTAATCAACGGTTGACTTGTACCATAACATATTGTATTACCCAATTATTATCACATTCAATTGACATGTATTTGTGAGAGAGCATAACTCATATAATGCTATATCCTTTAACTTTATTTAATCATAATGATTCAACTTATACTAATGAAAAATCTACAATTTTTGCGAAAACAAAACAAATATAAAATTTAAAATTATTTAAATCCTAAAAGCCTCAAAAAATAATTTCAAAAAAAAAAAAACTAAAATGTACGGAGCTAACCTGGATTCGAACTCGTGACCTATAGCCTAATCGTGTAACCTTTAACCATTTGCGCTCCAATAGCATTTGTTTATATTTACGAAAGAAAATGTATTTACTCTCTCTTTCACATCAGTTGTTTAATTAATATCACAAGGAAATTTAAAATGAGATATTATCAATAAATTTGGTCTAATCTATCCTTTAATTAGCAAAATAAATAGATCAACAGTTGACTTGTACCAACCATAAGTTGATCATGTAGATATCATCACATTCAATTTACTTGTATTTGTGAAGGAGCATAACTCATATATAATCACATTCAATTGACTTGTATTTGTGAGGGAGCTTAACTCATATAATACTAAATCATTTATGTTTATTATCATCATAAGGATTCGCCTTATACTAATTATTGTAAAAGGAATCTAACAAATACTACTACAATCTTCTTTAGATAAAACATAAGAAAATTAAAGTTATTTAATACACATAACCTAAAAGTTGTTTTAAAATAGATAACTAAAATGGGGGATCTTATAACCTAGTCTCAAAATCGTGACATATGAACTAGTCGTTTGAGCTTTAACCTTTCATGGTTTGATAGCATTTGTTTATAATCACAATAAATATTATTTATTCTTGTTTGATTATTTTAAATTAGTAAAAAAAAAAAAAGTAAGTTTACATGCCCAATCCACAATATAGAAACAGATCGAAAGTAAAGGCCCAAACCAAAAGATAAATGCACAAAACAGCCCAATCGCAAAATACATAGAATGATAAATGAAAATAACATCACAAAACCCACAAAAAACATTGCTAACATAAGTATATATAGTTCTTTAAATAACATGATTCCACAATACTTTTGTAGCTTAATTTCACTCTTCATTGGAATATTTCAATGTTCAACCATTTGTATTTATCGTATAAACTACCACTAAGTCAAATGGTCAAATGGTCAAATTTGCACATTCTTGCCAACTACAATATATAGAAGATTAATATATTTAAATATAGGGTTCTTGTGAATGAAGAAAAAAATTGACAAAAAACAAATATATTTGAACAAAGGTAGTTTAATCAACTCGGATTTGTCGTTGATTTATTATTCCAAATTAAAATTATGAACGAAAAGGAAACAAAAAAACACTATTTAAAATGACAACATATGGAGACCCAAACTTGATAGAAATAGAAGTAAACTTTACCAAAAAAATATGAAAAAGCTCAATACAGTATGAAATTAAATAAAAATTTCTTGGGCAGTGTGAAATAAATAATAATTACAACTTGACTTTTCAGAAAGGGTTAAAGTTTTAAACAATTGTGGTTTTAAAAGTGGTTTTACTTTTGAGGGTAATTTAGATACACGAAATAAATGAATTTACCCAAACACCCTTAACTTCTCATCGAAATTATGAAAATACCTGATTTTTTGTTGCTCGTGTCATTTCGTGCCAAAAATCTGTCTTGCCAATTATATTTTCCGTTATTTTAAATCATGATATGAGACATTTTGACCCAGTCATCAAAACATGACAGGTGAATTAGAGTATTAAAGCTTAATTAATGGTTAATAGCTAATTATTGAAGTTGACACAAACAGAAAGAAAAAAAAGTTGCATGCTATGATTGCATAATCACCACTAAAACTCCATCATCTTCACATCATTACCAATCCACTCAATTGTCCTGTTCTATAATAACAAGTACTATTTTACTTATTTATTACTCTCTCCCCGTCCCCTTTTAATTATCGTATTGTATTTTTCAAAAATTAATTTCACTAATTTTCAAAGTTAAATTAAATTACATTAATTCAATATTTTAAACTAAAAATTTAGATATTCAAATACTTTACGAAAAGTACTATAAATTGTAATTTTTTGCATATCAATATGATGAAAAAATACATCAAAAATATTAGTCAAAATTCTTATCTTTTGACTCTAAAACAGGAAATTGTGACAACTAAAAGGAGACAAGGGGAGTAGTAGTAAGCGGAATACATTGATATCCGCTTAAATTTTTTGATAAATTTCATTTAGAAATATTCGAATTACAGTATATTCTAATTGAACACATGATAAAATATTTTTATTGATCATATTTAATGTAGTTTTTGAAAAGAAAAAAGGTTTTTGTGAGTATTCTCATGTGTGTTTATAGCGTAGAATAAGTATTTAACCTCTTTTAATTATATACATCAATCTTAATTAGAATAAGCCTAAATTTTTTTATGATTAATCAAGACTAATATGTGTAATTAAAGAAAATGACATTTTTAAGTTGTGAATTTATCTATGCAAATGCTTGAGAAGACCATAAAAATTTTAAAAATTAAGTCAACTTAGCTAATAAAAATGATTTATTAATTTATTGCTCAATCGAAATGATAAGTATCTAACTAAAATTACTAGCAAATAAAATACTTTTGGTGTTGTCTACTAAATAATTGTAACTCTCGTCAATCCTCATTATATATAAATAATATAATAATTAGTCTACCTCATTGTTTGAAATAAGATACCTTTGGATGTTCTCTAATCTATGTGCATAATTAGAGATATTAATTAATATAAAATATATTTGGAACTTGCATTAATATACTTAGGAAACCAATGATAAAGAAATGTTAGTTATATGGGTGAATGATTGTCATGAAATGAGGCATCTTACTCCTTTCACTTGACTGGTTAGTTAGGATTTTTTTCTACGATGTTCGAGATCTTTTGCATCCAAAGTCAAATAATTTATTGGATTGGAATGAATTTTTAAAGGATGCATATGTTTGATATGAACATCATGAGCTGCTCCGTAATAAAATTATTTGTTGTTGATATCTTCTTCTCGGTTCCTTCTTTCATAATCAGAGCTCGGCGTATTCAGAATTTTTGAGATGATAGATACTCTATTATGAAAAATTAAATATAAGTATAAATTTGATCAGCTTAACCTTTAGATTCTTAAAACTGAATTCGTTAAAATTTTGAAATTATAGGTCGAAAATATATAGTATTACATCTTTAAGTTTTAATATAAACATTTGATTTAATTTTATAAAAAATTTACAGTGCTATTTATTTATTTTTTAGAAATTTCCAATGTAACACACTTGAAATTTTGAAAGATTGAAGAACGCCAAAAGTGTTACTGATAATCACGTCTTAAAGAGGTGTTACTCAGTTTTAGAAAGAAAACAAATAAGATAAGAAGATTCAAATTTCTAACCTCACTTAGAGAGGTGGATTCTATCATCATCGCAGTATATGATACTTTGAACGTGGGTTCAACACATCTATACTTAATTATTTTTACAAAATATAATAATACTATATATGACGAGAGAAGGGAGCATGAGTTCTCGTGAACCCACTAAACCCCTAATATACCCCTGGTCTTACTTCCTATAACTTTGTACCTGACTATCTCCCTCCCCATCTCGCTCGCTTCTCTCGCTATTTTAGTATATTTGGTAGTAAACATGCATATAACTAGGTGTGTCTTTCTCAATATATAATAAATAACTTTAATTAATGATAAGTTACATAATATTTTAAAAGTTATAGATAATAATAGTATCTATAATAATAGAGTATGTCTAATTATATATTTTCTCCCATTAATAAAGCTTCTCAATGTTCCTTGAGAGGCTAGCAAAAGAGTTGAAAATTTGAATCATCAAAAGTATGGATTAAATTAGCCAGCTTGTCTGCAAATTGATTGAACTCTCCAAAGCAATGATTGATACTAAAATCATGTTCTCCAACAATGCTCTGAATGTTATTTACATAATTAAGAATTTTCCACATGTTAACTCTAATCTATCAGTGGTGGAGTCAGAATTTTAAATAAGGGATTCAAAATCTGAAGAAATAAACACATGAAGTAGTCGAAGGGGTTCAACATCTACTATATCTACCTAAAAAATTATTTTAACCATGTACAAATAATATAATTTTCCGCCGAACCCCTAACTATAAGATGGTTCTGTCACTGTAACCTACCGTGGTGAGTTCAAAATCTTCAAATGGTTTGAAAAATAAAAATATAGCGTCTACAATTTAACTTGGAATTTTAAAGTAAATTTTGAATCTCCAAAATCATTGTGTATAATCTTTTTCCTCTTCACTGGGGACTCCATTGAGAGTTGAATTATAGAGTCTGGAGCCAAAAGGGCAAAAAAAATTGTCAAAAATTTCAAAAAGGCACATTAATTTTTTTTTAAACCAAAAGGGCAAAATTGTTGGGTTCTGAAGGGTGATTAGGGCGTTATGCGGAAGCTTATAATTTGCAAATCATATGACGATAAATTAGACGACACATAAAACTATACTAAAAGACATATATTATTGTAGGACATGACCAATTGGCCTACATAATTAAAAACTAATCAAAAGCATAGAAACTATAGAGAGAAAATCTCCCCATAAATAAAACTCTCTAAACGACTACATTGTGGATGTTCTTGTTTTTTTGTGTTAGAA
>JAJOOO010026972.1:0-18249 GCA_029582685.1 Solanum piurae
GAAGTTCTAAGGGCTAAGTTGGGAGTATCCAAGAAAAATCTCAAGGAGGAGTGTTAGAAAATGAGATATTTCTAGATGGTTTTTTGTTTAATTGTTCTCTTTTTTTAAATATTATGTTAAGTATGTAAAGGAAAGGTAGTCCTTGTTTTATGGAATATGTTTTGTAAGAAAGTCAATAGTGGTTGGATATGTATGGTCCTCTACTAACTTTGGAAAAGCTTATGTAGATATATGTGTGTATGCCTTTTGAAATCTGAATATGAATGAAAAAATACCTCTGCTGAACCTTATCTTTTTTCTCTAAAGGTTCAAATCCAAACAAAGTTTAGATCTTCATAATATTACTAGAAGATTGTATGTACCATTTATGATTAGAAAGAAACTATCAAGGCTAAGATTGCATAGCTAATAATATTCTAAGAAGGGTTTCTCACGATATTCATGATCGTGGAGAAAGTACAGAAACTACATGTGATTTTGTAGCTGCTACTTGCAGATTAAAGTACTTAGAGCTTCTAATTGCAATTCAATTAAGGCTTATGTAGACTGTTGAAATATGGTGTACAAACTGCTTGATTATGTGTTATGTAGCAGGAACCTGGACAATTGAGAACTTTTCCTCTAAGTGCAGATTTAGTGCTATCATTTGTTCTTAATTTCTAAGATGCCTAAGGGTGTGCCAAATATCTATGGGCTGGTCTGCTAAGGTTAGTTGGGCTATAAATAATGCTAGAAGCAGTTCTAGTTAAGCTTAGATCTTCATTATATTACTAGCAAATTGTATCTACAATTTATGGTTAATTAGAAAGAAAACAATCAAGGTTAAGCTTGCATAGCTACGAATATTCTATGAAGGGTTGCTCAAGATATTCATGTTCGTGGAGAAAGTGCAGATACTACATGTGATTTTGTAGTTGCTACATACAGATTTAAGCTTTCGACAGTTCAAGCATTTAGAGCTTCTAATTACAATACAATTAAGGCTTATGTAGATGCCTGAAATAGGGTGTCCAAACTGCCTGATTATGTGTTATGTAGGAGGAACCTTGACAATTGAGAACCTTTGATGTATGCAGACTTAGTGCTATCAATTGGTCTCAAATTCTAAGATGCCTAATAGTGTGCCAAATGTCTATCGGCTGGTCTGCTAAGGTTAGTTGGGCTACAGAAAATGCTAGAAGTAGTTCTAATTATGTTGAGATCTTCATTTTATTACTAGTATATTGTATCTACCATTTATTGTTAGAAAGGAACCATCAAGGTAAATCTTGCATAACTAAAAATATTCTAAGAATGGTTGCACAAAATATTCATGTTCAAGGAGAATGTATAGAAACTACATGTGATTTTGTAGCTCCTACTTACAGATTTAAGCTTTTCATAAGTATTTAGAGCTGATTGCAATACACTTAAGACTTACATAGACTCATGAAATAAGGTGTACAAAATAACTAATTGTGTGTTATGTATCAGGAACTCAAGGCAATTGAGCATATTTTCCGTAAGTGTCAATTTACAACTATCGTTTGGTCTCAACTACTAAGATGCCTAAAGGTGTGTCGAATGTCTATGAGTTAGTCTACTGAGGTTAGTTGGGCTATAAAATCTGCTAGAAGCAATTCTCGTTAAGATTAAATATTCATTACATTACTAGCAGATTCTATGAAGGGTTGCTCAAGATATTCATGATAGAGGAGAAATTACAGAAACTAGATGTGATTTTGTATCTCCTTCTTACAGATTTAAGCTATATACAGTTCAAGTATCCAGAGATTCTGATTGCAATTCAAATTACTCAAAACAAATAAGTCCATCATCTTTATAAAAATAAATATACACTCTACCATCCCAAAACTGAAGGACATTCACTTATTAAGAAGTTTCATAACTTGAAAATATCACTAACTATAATGGATTTTTAACAATTCACAATTAAAGCTCACTCACTAAGGGCTCGCTTCAGTGAACCGAGAAGCATGAAATGAAGCACACACTTTTTAACTAAACAAGATAATTCAGTTTTTAAGATCTATTAAATATATTTAGTTAAAAACCAAGATCTTAGTAGAAATAAAACATTAAGAAAATCTTTAAATTCATTAAAAAAAAAAGAGGCAGTAAAAACAAAAACAGAACAGCAAAAAAAACATGGACAAAATAGACAATAATCGAGAAATAAGCGATACAGCTCTGTGTCGTTGCTCGCTTTAAGTGACAAAGAACTCACTTTTAAGAACACTACTCAGGCGTTCACCCAAAACAGCAATAGAGACTTTATAGAAGTGTTGCTAAACAACAATGTACACTTTATCAAAAGCAAGTTTGAATAACCGAGGTATATCCTAAATTTTTCAGCTCATAGTGAATCTTGTTCCCTTTCTATAACACAATGAACTTTTCTATTGAATTTTAACACTCAAAACATGTTCTCATTTCGAAATATAATTTTCAGTTCTAGTCTCAAAATTGTAACTCAGGTAATACATTCTTTCCAATAACCCTGCCAAGACGAAGAGAAGAAAAAACAGAGAAAACTTAAAATTCGCAGGTAAAAAGAAAAATTGTAGCAGCTAGCTCACACAACAGAGAAAAGAAGAAGAAGATCATAATCGAGAAATAAGCTATACAGCTTTGCGTCGCTTTTAGCGACAAAGCACTCACTTTTAAGAACACTACTAAGGAGTTCACCCAGAACAATAATAGCGGCTTGACAGAAGTGTTGCTAAACAACTATGTACACTTTACCTAAAACAAATTCGAGCAACCGAGCTATATCTTAAATTTTTAAGCTCATATTGAATCTAGTTCCCTTTCTTCAGCCCAATGAACCATATATTCAATTTAAACTCTCAAAACATGTTCTCACTTCAAAATATGATTTTCAGTTCTAGTCTAAAAAATGTAACTTAGGTAATACATTCGTACCAACAGCCTTATGAAGAAGAAGAAAAGAAAGAACAGATAAAACATGCAGGTCGCAGGTAAAAAAAAATGGTAGCAGCTAGCTCGTACAACAGAGAAAAGAACAATAAAAGAGGAGAAGAAGAAGAGCATAATTGAGAAATTAGCAATACAGATTCACGTCGCTTCTCGCTTTAAGTGAAAAAGCACTCACTTTTAAGAACACTACTAAGGAGTTCGCCCATAACAAGAAACGTGATAAACGTGTTGCTAAACAACAATGTACACTTTACCGAAAACAAGTTTGAGCAACCGAGCTATATTTTAAATATTTCAGCTCATATTGAATCTAGATCCATTTCTTCAACCCAATGAAATTTCTATTGAACTTTAGCACTCAAACTATGTTCTCACTTCAAAATATAATTTGCAGCTCAAGTCTAAAAAATGTAACTCAGGTAATACATTCTTTCCAACAGCTCTGTCAAGAAGAAGAAAAGAAAAATGAGATAAAACCTGTGAATCATAAGTAAAAAGAAAAATTGTAGTAGCTAGCTTGCACAACAAAGAATTAGAGAAACAGAGAAGAGCATAATCGAGAAATAAGTGATACATCTTCGCATCGCTTCACGCTTTAAGCGACAAAGTAATCACTTTTAAGAATACTACTAAGGAGTTCACCAAACACAACAATAGCGACTTGATAGAAGTGTTGCTAAACAATCATGTACACTTTACCTAAAACATGTTTAAGCAACCGAGCTATTTACAAAAATTTTAAGATCATATTGGATCTAGTTCCCTTTCTTCAACCCAATGAACTTTCTATTAAATTTTAACACTCAAAACATGTTCTCACTTCAAAATATAATATTCAGTTCTAGTCTCAAAAATGCAACTCAGGTAATACATTCTTTTCAGCAGCTCTTTCAAGAAGAAGAGAACAAAAAACAGAGAGAACTTGCAGATTGCAGGTCAAAACAAAAACTGTAGCAGGTAGCTCGCACAACAGAAAAACAGAAAAAAGAAGAAGAATATAAGAGAAGAAGAAGAGTTGAAAAGCTTACCTTGTAGTCGCTGGAAAGAGTGTCGCAACAAGAGAAGTGAAACAAAGAAAAATCTTTGGAAATAAGTCGCAAAGTGTTTTATTATGCATTTTCTTAAGAAAAAACTAGATATTCTTGATGTGAGTCCAAAAATACATATTTTTAATCATTATTTGCCTCACATTTAATCATAAACTTGTTACACTATAAAGTCCTAGTTTTTATTGTTTTATTGAGTCTTTAATTTTTTTAGGATGAGTTTCTTGGCTTTTGTTTTCGGTTCTTTTCGTGAGGATAGTCCCTTTGAACCGAGTGTCTTTTATTTTTTTAAGAATAAATTTTCTTTTAAATTTTTTTTTGAGAGAAAAGAAAAGACCCTTTTAAGTGGTGTGATACTTGTTATTGGCCTAATTTTTGAGTAATACTTTCTTGTGAATGCTTGATTGATAAAAAAAATAAAATTGCAGACTCTTTGACACCTAAGCTCATGGTTGTAACTTTATATATAGCTTATTTTATTTTGTAGTTTGTTATGATCCTGTCTCTCTTAGAAGTGAAATTAATCCATCTTGATTGATACTTGTGCCATGTGTAGTTAGAATTTGTTTAGTCCATGTTTTGCATCCTAGTCTAGAACTTGCTCTGCATGTTATTGAAGCGAAATAAAAAGTGTTGCTTTGTTTAGGAGATGATAATAGATAGACTTTCTTTGATTTGTTTGGTAAATTTTTAGCCCTTTCAGATATTATATCACTAGTTAGCCTTTTTGAGCCTGTAGCATTTTGTTGGTAGTCATATTTTGTCCTTGACTATTTTGTTGAATCCTTAGTTTTTGCACCTTGCTTCCTTGAGCATTATAGCATAGAATTATTCTAATTATCAATTCTGAGAAAAAAGGATGGTTGAGTGAAAATGTAATCAATGATAGCTACAAAGTGTTTGAAAAGCCCTCTTTGAAAGAATGTGACATGAAAAAAGAAGAAGGAGAAGAACAAAATAATGTGACATGAACAAAAGAAGTTACCTTGATTATGGCCCTGGTCCTTCCAAGGACATCATGGACCTTAACGCATGTAAAATACGTAAGTTGATGGTGGCTATTATGAAGTAAAAACTTAAAAAAAATAAAAAATTGAAGCATTCTTGAGATGATGAGAATTACTTGTGAAATAATTATTGAAGAGAGGGCTGAAAATAAAGAGAAGAAAATAATGGGTGATGAGGTCTAAAATTGCAAAGTACTTAAGGAAGTGTAAGTTACTATTATATAGTTTTCCTACCTGTCCCCTAGTCTACATTACAACCCATTAAAGTCATATTTGATTCTATTCAAGCATGCTTAATTAGTGGAGATGTACATAATGGGGAAGCCTATGGTTCTTTGTGCATACATGTGAATTTTATTTATGAGTGTGAGAGTTGTTCTTGATATGAAGTCCTTAATTTATATTCAATCCTTTTAATTGAGTGTGTGAACTATTTCTTCTTGTGAGGGTACTTGTTTCATGATAGATAGGTGATTTTATTAGCTTTCTTTGATGAGAGTAGGTGAGCAAGCTTTAATTTGATGAGTTCAAAGTCCCTCCTTGAGGTTAGGAGGTTAGAGATTTGTTGTTTATTTGGATGTCTTGCATAATGATTGAGAAGTTTACTTGATGTTTTGAAATTGGTATATGGCCTAATTGTTTGTATTAACCAAATTGATGACATTCCTAGTATGATTTATTTGAGATGAGATTTAATGCTTGCTCGAGGACGAGCAAAAGTTTAAGTGTGGGGTGTGGGGTGTTAATGTGAGGCCAAAAATACATATTTTTAATTATTATTTGTCTCACATTTATTATTTATATATGTCTTTTTTTAGCATGAATTTTATGGATTGTGCTTTGAGCAAAAATTTAAGTGTGGGGTGTTGATGTGAGGCCAAAAATACATATTTTTAATCATTATTTGCCTCACATTTATTATATATATGTCCTTTTTGAGCATGAATTTTATGAATTGTGCTAAATAGTGTATTTTATTTGTAGGATTAAATTGGGATAAAGATGAAGAAGTTTGGAGCTAAAACAAATTAAAGATGGAAGGTTTAAGAAAGAAATCAAGCAGACAACTTAATTAATGGAATAAATTCAATATTATAATGTATAAGGAAAAGTGCATCAAATAGCAAAATTGAAGCAATCATGCTGCCACGTGGCAGATTTTGAAGGCCTGAAGTTTGAGGCGGCGGACCACTATTCGGAAGTCGAATTCCGTTTGGTTTTGAATTTCCAATTGGTTTTGGACTCAATTATTTTATTTAGGATTTTCTATATCTATAAATAGTCCATAGAAATAATTATTTTAGGGGGGAATCAGTCGGAGATCAATCATAGGGCATCAAGTATAAAGTTGTCAATAATTTTAAGTATTCTTTTCTTCTTCTTTCTTTTCTTAGAGATTAGTGGCTAAACGCCCTAGTTTTGGAGCTGTAGCTACGGATTGAATGTTGATTATTTAAGGTTTATGAATTAATTCTTGGTTGTCATTATAAGTTACTTTTATATTCTTGTTTTAGTATTTCTTGACTGGCCATCTAGAGATAAATATATTGTGTAGTCTTGTCACGACCCAACCCAACGGGCCGTGCGGGCACCTACTCTGATCTGCTGAAATTCTGTTGAAACGGGGATTTTGGGGGGGAAAAGGCACCATGATCGCGCCTGGTGTTCGTCCCAAATGAAGGCCGCTCTTGCGACCTTCATCCCGCTGTGGCGGCCTCCATCATCCCGCTTTAGCAGGATTTTGGCCGTTGTGGTGAGATATGTCGGACCAGTGGCATCCCTTAAATTAGAAATTTCTCCTTTCGCATTTTAACCAGATTCTTCTTAATCCCCCAGTGTTCTAACGTATATTTAACTTCTTGCAGGCTCTCTAAATGACAGGTCTAAATGAGGAAATCTTACCTTTCGTTCGGTTCCCCGATGCCACGAGTCGGGAAAGGCATCACGACAATAGAAATACAGGATTCTGCTGCGAGAGAGGTTTCATTTTACTCAAGTAGGAGAAGAAGGCACCTGCCTTTTATGCTCGCCTGATGGAGTTCGGATGGACTCCACTGAATGAAGCTCCCCCGGATGCACATTCCACTTGGGTGAGAGAATTCTACGCCATCTTGCCTAATGTGCAATAGGACGATCCTCACCCCGTCATTCGTATCTGGGGAGTTGACATTTCCCTTAATGCCACAAACCATCAACGAGGCGCTAGGGGTGCCCAAGGTCTCGAATGCGGAATATGAGGCCAAGCTGAGAGAGATGGATCTGGGTTGGTTGAGGGACACCCTGATCGAGCCTGCGCGCCAGAACCAGGTATACTGGGCCTCTACAGAGGGCATTACTAGCACGAACTGGTCACCGAATGCCAAGAGGTAGCTACACTTGGTTACGATGAGGATCCGCCTATCGGGCAACCGTATCGACATGACATTTCCTCGAGCTTTGGTGGTGGCGTGTGCCATACAGGGTATACAACTAAATGTGGGGGAGCAGATCATTTCGAAGTGGAAGATGTTCTACCGCGGCAACAAAAAGGCCTTCTTCCTACCAGGACTCATCATCGTGCTGTACAAACGGGCGGGGTTGCCACTTCTTGATGCCGATGAGGTACTTCCTATGGATCCCCCTCTTCACCCTCTTTTGGTTAGATCAGGTTCTACTTCCAGGAGCAAGAGGAGGAGAACGGGCAGGGTTAGCAGATGTCAGGTGGTGGAGGGGTCGGACGACGAGGGAGGTGACAACACTCATTCCACCCGGTCCCAACCCCCACTCTCAGGTGCACGGGTCGAGGAGGATCTGGCTGTCGTCCGGAGGAGGTTGGGGAGTGCCTTTGCTGACTTCACTCTACTTCCACCCAGCACTTCCCTAGAGGTCGAGATGCTCCACCGTAAGCTATGCAAGGAGAAGAGATAGGGTCTGGAGAGGGATCATCTGATGGTCCGGATATGGAAGGCTGTGATGATCATGTTCACCTGCGTCGCTCCAGGTTAAGGAGCTTCCCTGAGTCGAAAAGGGAGATTTCCAACATTTCACTTTCATGGATGAGGTCATGAATATCCTTGTACCTCCGGAGGATCTAGACTCTGATGTGGACACCTCCCAGTTCCAGAGTCCTTGATTTGGTTTTTCGCCCGCCTTAGGTTTGTAATTTGGACAAAACTAGTTTTCTTTTGTTTTTCCTTATGTTTTTTTTGTAAGCACAAGGTGCTAGTTTTTTTTTGCTGTTTAACACAGCCGATATTTAATTACTAAGGTTACGACTTACTGTCCTATTGTTGAGCACTGATTGAATTGCAGGGATTAGTTCAGATATGATTCGAGGTCCGTAATTGTGACTAGGGAAAACAGAGAAGATAGGGATGATATTCTGTCTCGTCCTATCCTACTCTGGTGGGAGGAATCTCGCGTTGGTGACCTTGCCTTGGCGGGAAAATCCCGCCCCAGTGACCATAACGAAAACAGAACCCCTACCAACAATTTTTATAGGGTTATTTTCTTTCCCAATTCCCCCCAAAAGTTCCCAGCTATAGCACCGGCATTTTTAGAGTACTCAATCCCCTTAGCTAGGATAATCGTTGCCTACCCCTAGTCAACCCAACGATGCACGTTCCAAAATTCCTTCACGTTACTTCAGCACTACAACACACTCGTTCCCAAGATACACCCAAATATTCACATAACAAAGTTTAGACACGCATTTACTGTGTATCCAATCATATCATCATATTCCAGCAAGATAACTTTCAGCATCCTTCATGTCCTACAAGGCATTCGCCCGGATGGTTCTTACCACACTTGGAGCAGTTTGGGTAGGTTTTGATACCTGAAACACTTTCCTGCGACATAGAGTCTGATGCTCTACTTTTCTAGTCATATCTGCTCTTGGAGGATGGAACACTAGCTAATGAAGGGGCTGGGGCTGAAAACTTTTGCTGACTCTGCGAACGATTTCTGCCACCCAATTTCTGCTGAGAATACTCATAGTTCCCAGTCCTAGCCTTCTTCTTCTCCTTAGCATGTTCCCTAAGCTTATCAACCTTAACCTGCTCAGCATGAGTCATGAGCCTAGAAATATTCATGTTCTCGAGCAACATAGCATTTCTACACTCTGTCTTTACCAGATCTGACACTCCATACAAACACTTATTCATCTGATCCTTGGAATCAGCGACCATATGAGGAGCATACCTGGAGAGTTGGGTAAACTTGAGCCCATACTCTTGGACTGTCATATTACCTTGTATGAGGTTCATGAATTCCTGAGCCTTTGCCTCTCTCAATTCCCTTGGGAAGAATTTGTCCAGAAAGGTTTCAATGAAGCAATCCCATGTAATAAGAATGACATTTGTACCTATGTTCTCCTTCCAGTGAGTGTACCAGATATGAGCCACATTCTTCAGCTGGTAAGATGCCAACTCAACTTAATCATTCCCAGTGACCTCATCAACTCAAGGATCTTCTTGATCTCATCCAAGAAATTCTGGGGATCCTCACCAGTCTGCGATCCTAAGAACTCAAGCGGATTCATCCTAACAAAGTCACGGACCTTTGCTGCTGCTCCACCATTAGCATTCGCAGGAGCTTGAACCCGCTGATTGTTCTGGTTGACAACACTCTGAGCCAACATCTGAATGGCATTCCTGAATTCAGCATTTGAGACTTCCTGATCTGGGACTGGAGAACTACGTTAGCATTTCTGGCATTCTCATTCGTGGCGTTAGCTCTACGAGGAGACATGATCTGAAACGTAGAATATCGAGTTAGAATGGAATTAGATCATACCTTACGCACGATAGGAGTAACAAGAAAATAAAGTTTTCCTAAACACTTTGTAGCCTCCCTCTCATTAGATGTGGTGCACCTTACACCTATGAAAATGACTCTACTTAGTGCGGCTTTTTCAGACATCCTAGAACACTTAAACCTGTGGCTCTGATACCAAGGTTGTCATGCCCCGAGGCTATCCCCTGGACGTGTACATGGGACCTAGGATCACGAGTGACCCCAAGCTAACCCTACTGGCATAGTCATGAGCATACTAAAGATAACCTGATAAATAAAACTGGTGCGAAAGCTAATAATAAGTAAATCTGAAATAGTGGGGAATACCCATATACTAAAACTGAATATCAAATCTAAGAGTTTAATACAAAAGAGACATCAAACTCAAATACTAAGCTGATTCTAACTATGTCTGAAAATATAGCCTCTACTGACTAGAAGTGCTGGGACATACCCCAGCTAAATCTAGCAAAACTGAAAGTAAAAGACTAAACAACTAAAAAGAACATGACTATGGTCTTCGGAGAATGAGGACTCACCACTGATGTTGCTGAGTTGGATATCGGGAACTGATCTATGCGTGATCTGGATGCTGAGAACCTAAACCTACATCACGAGAAGATGTAGCACATAATATGCGTCAGTACTTGAAAGGTACTGAGCATGAGGGATAGAATAAAGCTGAATAAAATACATAACTGAACAAGAAATAAAGCAAGTATAAAATATGCACAAGATAAGAATATTGAATACTGAATGCAATGACCAATATATAACATGTTGTGACTGAATACTGACTGAACTATAAATGTGGTCAATGCAATAGAATATGACTGAACTGTGGGAGCTACTAATAACCGACAATAAAGCCACATGAGCTAAATATGGAGTCTGATGTATACGCCTCATCGAGAGGACCCAATATACCCGGCCAAAGGTATAGAGGCATGCTGGCGTGATCACTAAATGATGCTCACAGAGGGGACTTACACCTACGTGGCTCGTAGTTCTGGGACTATATGGGTACACTGAACCCTAGTCCAACTCGGTATTATGCTACTCCCAATAGATTAAGTGGTTAACATATTTATGACTAATTTTCTGTAAATACTGGATATCTCAAAAGTGAACATGCAAACTGAGAATGCAACAATTAATCTGATAACGATGCATTAATAATTGAGGCATGTATAACTGAATAACTAAAATATTTGACCTAGCATGTGTAATTCAAGAACTAAAGAAATGCATAGCTAGGGTTCTGAAATTCATGCAATAAACTGAGTAATAACATGATGATCTGATTTGGAACATATACATAAGTAATTCATGATGATATGCTGTAATTCTAGAAATCCTAGGTCTGTTCATAATAAGGGAATCAAGAAACTGACTGAATTCTAAGGACCTAATGGATGAAAGAAATCCACTAGTGAAATCCCATATACCTGGTGACGAATTCCACGGAAAAATCTTTCAATTTCAGGGCTGGAATTGATGGATTCTTGATGCGTTCTTGAACTAGGGTTCTTGATCTCTTTTCTTCTCTCAAGCTCTAATTTCTCTAAGTTTGATTAATGAATTGACTTAGGTAAGTTCTAGTTATGTTTCTAGGCTAAAATTGACCAAAACCATGTAATTTAGGGTAAAAATGACGAGGTTTAGGGGTCCAACAAAAAAGGAAAAGACCAAAAGACCCCCGACTTAACTGTTGTCAGAGTGACCGATGGACAGGACTGACGGACCATGAGTCGACTGACGGTCAATACTGGTCGACCATCGTTCGCGATTGAAGGCTAGAATTTGGGGTCTGAAACTGAAAGTTGACTGGCCCATCGACAGAGCTGACTGACGGGCCGTGAGTCGACTGATGGTCCGTACTGGTCGACTGTCATTCACGATTGAAGGCTAAAATCTGAAGTGTAAAACTGAAAGTTGGCTGGCCCATCAACGGAGCTGACTGACGGGCCTTTAGTCGACTGACGGTCCGTAGGTGGCTTCCGTCGGTGGCACTTACAACTTCTGAAAATCTGGATTTTTTTTACTTTTTCGAATCTGGGGTGTTAAAAAATAGGTACAAGAGCTACTAAGAGTACAAACTGGATATAAAAAAATAAAAGACACAGCTCCCACCATGCGGAAGGAAAAGTAGAAGCTGCTCGAGAATTCTTCGTCTTTATCTAATGAAACATCACCAACCTACATCCAGACTACGCCAAAAAGACATAGCAAGAGTAGTATCAGTACAAACCACACGTACTGGTAGGCATCATCGGTCAACCCGACGCCCACCGCATAACATAAGAAATCAACTAGCATGAACATGCACTAAACCACTCGCTTCTCCACCTTTACCCTCTTTTGTATACTTCAGCATTACACTAGTACCCGTACTACTAACCACCTTACCATTCAACCTACTTACTAGATTTTTTATCATAGCATAACCATTCTAACGCATAGAAAAGTCCACGGATACAACTACAAGCATCTCGACTAACCACTCTTGAGCCCTTGGCCCTTCCTGTTTCATTCAACAACGAGATACATAACAGGTTAAATCAACATAATAGAATAAACATATATAGGTCATCATAATCATTTAACCTTTAGGATCAATGCAATGTCAATACCATTAAGAACCACGTACAACTTCACAATTTCAAGGTATATAATTATGTCAAGTCATTGGTTCTCTCATAGGACCCAAACTGTTAGCATACCGAAACGTGGTACCCGATCTAATATTTATGCCAAAATGTGGCAACCGATCCAAGTTAGTGTCAGAACGCAACACCCGATCCATTCAACAAGCCACAATCGCAATCATAAAGTACATTCTCATAATCATACAATCAAGTCATGATTCATGGCGTTCATCATTCATATATCCTCATTTACAATTAATGTGATGAATAATGCAACATTCTCATACATACATGTATCATAATGAAGCAAGAACAAACATACATCACACAATCATAAAATCACAACCATCACCTACAAACTATTCATCAACGTATAACATATAAACATTAACTCGACCATACTAAGCTCTATGATTTAATCATTTTTTGCTCGGTGCACGAAGGCCTGCACATGAATCATGCTATTGATTATCATCATACTACGCAGTGGGCATAGATTTATAACTACTCAATTAATAAAACCTAGCCTACTTGGGCGCCAAGCAGTTGCACGGAGTTTTGGTCTTTGATTCTTGTTTTCGGGACTTGTGACGGTGGTCTTGATCGAAAATCCACAATCCATCGAGATTATTACTCTAGAAATCTCTCTCTCCACCTTTCCCAAGCATGGAGGAGCTGTTTGGGGGTTTCTAGGGTGTTTTACGACTAATTTAGGTATTTTAAGAAGAAGAAAGAAATAAGAATTTACGTTATTTATATTCTGTCTCGCATATCCCGCCCTGGTGACTACTTGCCCCGTTATGGAATTGCCGCCCAGGCGGGATAGTGGTTTAGAATTTCCCAATTTTTTGCTTTTTCCAAATAACGACGGTTCGCGTTGTTACAAATCTTAAAATTGAGAGAGGAGGGGTTAGATAGACCAGAGAATATAGAGAGCTCGATCGATCCATTTAGTTGAGGTGATTTGTGTTCAGGAGTGACGCCCTGATGAACAACTTACTTGGTTACGAAACAGGGTGAATATAATTGCTCGTTAGTTAGGCCTGTTTATTCCCGCCTAACGATGTAGTTAGACAGCTAACTGGAGTAGGCGACTAGAGGTTTGATACCCGACTCATACGATTAACCCTGTAAACCAGTAACTTGACAACTAAAATTAGTTCTAAGCCAATAATATGATACATGAGATCCAATGCATGCTGCAGCCCTGGAATTTTCCAACCATTGTAAGTGATTTATTATTTAATTCCTACATTCTTTTCTTTATAAATAGAAATAAAATACTTTTGACACTCTTAAATAAATAATTAGACTAGTCTAATTTAGTAAAAATAGTTAATTGACAAGTCTTTTGGGTTCAATAATCTGGTTCTTTTAAGAGTCACTATATTACATGTGCTACCACGTACACTTGCATGTGCAATTGGGAGCAACAATTCTCAACCTCGTTGTAGTAGAAAGAGAGTTTTTTCTAGCTTCTGGGACTGAAACACTCACTCTTTATCTATAGCATCATCTCACTATAATAAGGAATATAACTTCTCTTCTGTTTTCACTTAAAGAGACAAAGTGCACGCTTTTAATAACATTACTCAATAGTTATCCCAAAATAGTTTCATAGCAACTTGATAGGAGTGTAGCTAATATGTCATGTGATATGCTGTAATTTTACTATATTTAGAAAAAATCACTTTGTTGAAATGTTCTAAGTATAAAACATTTTAGGAAAATACTTACAAAAAAAAGTCGTCACTTAATTTTTTAAAGAAATTAAGAAAAATTAATTTAAAAGACCCTAACAGATTAAGTCTTTATAAATTTAGAGAAAAAGGGTAAGAGGTTCATATTTTCGCTTCAAGAAGGTTTTTAAGGCATTTGAAGCGTCCGCTAACACGTGGTTATCCTATGACTTGACCAAAATATTTTGACTATTTTTTTAGGAAAATAATTTACAATTTTTTATTAACTTTGAGAAAATAATTAAATAAACGACACATTTTTTTTTCGAAGAGAAAGGGACCTAAATTGAAACATTTAAATTAAATACCAATTATTAAGATTTTAACAAAATTAGATTAATTAGAAATTATTTAAGTCATTTTAGAAATAATAATTTAAACTAATTTGGTCAATTAAAACATGAAAACTATTTTTAATTGATTGAAAACTAAATATATTCAATAAATGTATAAAAGTTGATAAAAATGAATAATATTAAAATATAGTTCATCCTTAGGGGAATTTAATTAAGTTAATTAACAATTTTAAAGTTAGAGATAATGATAATAAAAACAAACAATAAATAAAGCCAATTAAATAATTTAAAGGTGAAGGAGAAATGAATTTGGGCCCCCTTTTGGGCCAATTTCGCTCGATTTTTGGGCTCTTGGGTCAATTTCCATTTTTGTATACACTAGTTGTTTATCAGTGTATATCGGGTGTATACAACCCATTTATTTGCTTTTCGAGACCTATTTCAGCTTCCAATTTCTTCGGACATTGATGGGGCTGACTCGAGAGGAAATATAATTGGGGCCTCTATAGCCCATCTAAAAGATGAAGGGAAGAAAGATCGAGTCTGAGAGGACTCGGATGGTATCACATGAAAACAAAGTAAAGAAATAAATTAGCAGGAGTAAGAAGAACATGACATTCAGACTATTGACAACAATGTATTGTTCCAATAAATGAAAGATGCAAGCCAGAATTTACGTTCTATAGTAGCGACTAGCGACACATAATGAATTAGTTGGATTATTTAAAATTGCTAAGGCTAGGCATAAAAATAAACACTCAATGCGCAAGCTAAGAGTAAGACAAATATTTATCTTCTACGTTAAAATCAAATAAGTAAACTCGCCTAAACTTGAACATTACTCATAATTTACTCGATAAACATTAGATGTATTTGCTTATGGGGACAAAAATTAATTAACCGAAGGGAATTGGGAAGGACGAAAACATTGATGACATAAAAGAAACGAAATAGGAAAACTTAAGCCATTAATCACTAATACTCAACTAAATCTACACTTAATCTACATCTTCTGGCAGTGCGGGCGAGATGTTGTATCGTTATGTATCTCATAGTGATGGTTGTCGGTTAGAGAATCTCTCAATAGAGTTAATGTGTATTTTTATATATCACTTATTATGTTGAGTTCAGATATGAGAAAGTATTTTGTAAAGCTTTAGATGGTTTAACTCCTTTATTTCTTTACATTCAGCTTGAGTACGTTGTTATCTATTGCAGTCCTTTCTTTCAGTTATTTGTTATTCAGCTATATTACATACTCGTACATTCAATGTACTGATGTCATTCGACCTGCATATTTTAATGATACAAATACAGGTTCTTAGGATTCTCAAGAAGAGTCCGTTGAGATCACTTCATCTGCTCGTCAGCTTTTGAGTAAGACAACCTTGCTTTCGGAGGACTCCAATTTTGTGAGTTATTAGTAATAGTTTTAAGGAGTCGTGGGTCTTTTCCCGACACTCATGTTTTTACAGTAGAGGCTTCATGGATAGACAAATTTGGAAAGTCTTTCAATTTCAGATATTTTATTTTAAACTTATTTTTCATACTCAGTATATTCAGCAAAGTTTTGAGATTCACTAAACCATTTTTAAACGTTTCTTTCAATTTGATGTTTATGTATGCTTGAGTTAATCTTCCGCTTATAGTCAACCAGGATGAGGGTTTTCTTGAGGGCCAACAATGGTTCTCGAGTGCCGGCCACGTCCAGGGTGTAGGCTCGGTTCGTGACAATAACCCAATAAATTTTTTTATAAAACCATTAAAAACCTCAACTCAATAACCCAATAGCAATAAACCAACAACATTTTTTTCGAAAGTTTGAAGCTAAAGAGCAATAAAATTGATCAAAATTTCAAAAAGCCAAACAATTTAAGAATAAAACCAAAAGGGTAAAATTGTTGAAATTCCATGAACAACGTTAAGTTAAGATGCGTGACATCATGTGCCTTACAAGACACATGACAACTTGTGTGTTAAATAACTATAACACTTTGTTTGGATGATTGTTACTTATTATTTCATATTGTATTGTATTAAATTGATTGTTACATAAAAATATGTCTTTTCATCATAATCTAACAACAGATACAAACGATACGATAAAATACAATAGAATTTAAATAACAATCAAAACATATATTGTATTAAGACTAACAATACAGTACAACCATCCAAACAAGGTGTAAATTACAACAATAAAATTGAAAAAAAGTTAACATAACTAAAATATTAAAATAACTATATAAATAATGAAAAAGGAATATTAAAATAATTGACAGCCGGCTTTTTTAAAAGGACATGCACATGACATGCGCCTTACCCCTTAATTTAACGGTGTTTAATATTTTTGCCCTTTCGGTTTCATTTGTTATTTTGGAAATTTTGATCAATTTTGTTGCTCTTTTTGACTCCAAACTCGTGAAAGAAAATGTTATTGATCTATTGCTATTGGGTTATTGGATTGATGGTTTTAATGGTCTTATAAAAAAAAATTAGTTTATCGGTTCGATTTTGGATTTTTAATATTGGGTTATTTTTAATGGACAATTAAAATAAAGTGAAATAATTAATGAAATACTATTATATTTTTTTTTCTTTTTTTTCAAATACAATTACATAAACATTACATAAATACTCAACTTTCAAAATTATTATGTTGCTTCCATAAATACTCTAATAATGCATTACGGAGTTCAATATAAGCATTTTTGTCCTTAATAATTCTGTTATAGTACTCCCTCATTTCAAAAAGAATGATTTACTTCCTTCTTAGTCTATTTCAAAAAAAGAAAAAACTTCTTTCTTTTTTTATCAATATTTTAATTTCAACTTTTCACGTGACAACTTGTTTAAGGCCACAAGTTTATCCCTTGGGGGTGGCCAAATGATTTAGGCTTGGGACTTCCATGTTGGAGGTCTCAAGTTCGAAACTCCTTGCCAGCGAAAGCAAGGGGTTTGTCTTCTAGGTCGAGCTCATCGCACCGAGTGGTTTGCGAGTTATTGCATAAGAGCGAAGATTTTACTGTGTGCACGCCCAAAAGATAGTAGCGCTAATTTCCCTTATCATTAAAAAAAAAGCCACAAGTTTAAAAAAAGGATGTCCTTTTAAAATTTCAATTAAGCAGAAGGTGGAAATATTAAAAAAGGATATCCTCATCGCACCGAACTTGCTTAGTGCGGATTACCTCTCCTATGTAGTTTGTGAGTTATTGCATAGGAGCGAAGATTTTACTGCGTGCACGCCCAAAAGATAGCAGCGCTAATTTCCCTTATCATTAAAATAAAAAGGCCTCGCACCGAACTTGCTTAGTGCGGATTACCTCTCCTATGTAGTTTGTGAGTTATTGCATAGGAGCGAAGATTTTACTGCGTGCACGCCCAAAAGATAGCAGCGCTAATTTCCCTTATCATTAAAATAAAAAGGCCTCGCACCGAACTTGCTTAGTGCGGATTACCTCTCCTATGTAGTTTGTGAGTTATTGCATAGGAGCGAAGATTTTACTGCGTGCACGCCCAAAAGATAGCAGCGCTAATTTCCCTTATCATTAAAATAAAAAGGCCTCGCACCGAACTTGCTTAGTGCGGATTACCTCTCCTATGTAGTTTGTGAGTTATTGCATAGGAGCGAAGATTTTACTGCGTGCACGCCCAAAAGATAGCAGCGCTAATTTCCCTTATCATTAAAATAAAAAGGCCTCGCACCGAACTTGCTTAGTGCGGATTACCTCTCCTATGTAGTTTGTGAGTTATTGCATAGGAGCGAAGATTTTACTGCGTGCACGCCCAAAAGATAG
>JAJOOO010026973.1:0-13175 GCA_029582685.1 Solanum piurae
GACGGACTAAGAGACGCTGTCCGTCGCTTTTTAAAAATGTTTGACTAGATATTTTGACCAAAAAGTGACGGACTAAGAGATGCCGTCCGTCGCTTTTTGTAAAATAATTTTAAAAATAATTATTTTAATTAAAAAGCGACGGACGACATCTCTTAGTCCGTCGCTTTTTTGGAGCGACGCTGTCTGTCGATTTTTCTTCCGTCGTTTTTTAGCAGTTTTTTAGTAGTGTTAATGCTCATCCCAAGTATGAATATTTCACGTCTTATGGTTCATGCCGAACAAATTGAGGAAGAAAAGCTCAAGCATGTGAATAAGGAAGTGAAGAAAGCAAGGACCGATGATGGGAATTCTTCCAAGGGTAAATTTGAGAGTCAAGGGAGACCAAGGTTCAAGAGAAGGTTCTCCAACCAAGGATCCTCTAGTGCTCCAAGGTTTAAAAGGGATAGGGTGGCTAACCCTAAGCCTCAAGGAGGCAATACTGATGGATCTACCATTACAAGGCCTACTTGTGCTAAGTGTGGCAAGAAATATGAGGGCAAGTGTCTTGTGGGAACGGATGGCTGCTTTCAGTGTGGGAAGAGTGGTCATATGGTGAGAGATTTCCCCATGCTAAAGGTTCAAGGAAGAGAGGGCAAGCATGCCCTTCCTAGTGGTTCAAATTTTGATGCTCCTAAGAAGAACCGCTTCTATACTCTCCAATCCCAGAGTGACCAAGAAGGTTCCCCATATATTGTGACTGGTATGTTACAAGTCTTTTCCATTGATGTTTATGCATTGTTAGACCCCGGTGCCACTTTGTCATTTGTTACACCTTTTGGGGCTATGAAATTTGAGATTCTCCCTGATGAGTTAAAAGAACCTTTTTCGGTGTCTACCCCGATTGGTGAGTCGATTGTAGCTAAAAGAGTATATAAGAGTTGTCCTATTACTTTGTCTCATAAAGTCACTTTGGTTGATTTGATAGAATTAGATATGTTGGACTTTGATGTCATCTTGGGCATTGATTGGTTGCATGCATGTTTTGCGTCTATTGATTGTAGAACCCGGGTGGTCAAGTTTCAATTTCCTAATGAGCCTACTTTAGAATGGAAGGGGGGAAATTCTATCCTTAGAGGTCGATTCATTTTATGTCTAAAAGCTAGGAAAATGATTTCCAAGGGGTGTGTCTACCATATTGTTAGAGTCATGGATGTTGAGTCCAAGACTCCTTGTTTGGAGTCGATCCCCGTGGTGAGAGAGTTTCTGGAAGTCTTTCCTAATGACTTGCCTGACATTCCTCCCGAACGGGAAATAAACTTTGGCATTGATCTTTTCCCGAATACTCAGCCCATATCCACTCCCTCTTATCAGATGGCTCCGTCCGAATTGAAAGAATTGAAGGCACAACTTAAGGATTTGCTAGATAAGGGTTTTATTCAACCAAGCATATCTCTATGAGGTGCTCCTGTATTGTTTGTGAAAAAGAAGGATGGGTCCCTTATGATGTGTATAGACTACCGCCAATTGAACAAGGTCACTATAAAGAATAAGTACCCTCTCCCTAGAATTGATGATTTGTTTGACCAACTCCAAGGAGCAAGTTACTTTTCGAAGATTGACCTTCGGTCGGGCTACCATCAACTAAGGGTAAGAGGAGTTGACATTCCTAAAATGGCCTTCTGAACATGATATGGTCACTATGAATTCCTAGTAATGTCTTTTGGTTTGACCAACACCCCGACGACTTCCATGGACCTTATGAATAGGGTGTTTAGGCAATATCTTGATTCATTTGTGATCGTTTTCATTGACGATATTTTGATCTACTCAAAGAGTGAGGGTGAACACATGAATCATTTGAGGATAGTATTGCAAGTCCTTAAAGACCAACAATTATATGCTAAGTTTAGAAGTGTGAGTTTTGGCTAAGGTCGGTTGCTTTCCTCGGTCATATTGTATCAAGCATGGGTATAACGGTTGATCCTAAGAAGATGGACGCAGTTAAGAGTTGGCCTAGACCCTTAAGTCCCACCAATATTCGAAGATTTTTGGGTTTTCCCGAGTATTATAGGAGATTTGTTGAGGGCTTCTCATCCATTGTTTCTCCGTTAACGACTTTGACCCAAAAGAAGTCCAAATTTGAGTGGTCAGAAGCTTGTGCGAAAAGCTTCCAAGAGTTGAAGGATAGACTCACCTCCGCCCCGGTGTTGACTTTGCCAGAAGGTACCGACAGATTTGTAGTTTATTGTGATGCTTCAAGAGTAGGTTTGGGGTGTGTACTCATGCAACATGGTAAGGTGATTGCCTATGCTTCAAGGCAACCTGACCCATGATCTCGAACTAGCGGCGGTGGTTTTTGCCTTGAAAATATGGAGATACTATCTTTATGGGGTGCATGTTGATGTATTCACCGATCATAAGAGTCTACAATATGTGTTTAGCCAGAAAGACTTGAATCTCCGACAAAGAAGGTGGTTAGAGCTTTTAAAGGATTCTGACATGAGTGTCCTTTACCACCCCGACAAAGCTAATGTAGTTGTGGATTCCCTAAGTAGATTGTCCAAGGGTAGTGTGGCTCATGTAGAAGATGAGAAGAAAGAATTGGTTCGTGATGTGCATAGACTGGCCTGGCTAGGTGTCTAACTAGTAGATTCCACCAAGGGTGGATTTATGGTCCATCATAGTTCCGAATTGTCCTTTGTGGTTGACGTGAAGTCTAAGCAACACCTTGATCCTATTTTAATGGAGTTGAAAGAATCGGTTCTCAACAAGTCCGTTGAGGCTTTCTCCCAAGGGGGAGATGGGGTGCTTAGGTACCAAGGTAGATTATGTGTTCCGGATGTTGATGTCTTAAGAGAGCAAATTTTAGAAGTGGCTCATGGTTCGCGGTATTCTATTCATCCGGGAGCCACCAAGATGTACCATGACCTACGGGAAGTGTATTGGTGGAATGGCATGAAAAAGGATATAGTGGGTTTTGTGGTCAAATATCCGAATTGTAAACAAGTTAAGGCCGAGCACCTAAAACTAGGAGGTTTGTCCCAAAACATAGATATTCCCACTTGGAAGTGGGAGGATGTGAATATGGGCTTTGTGGTGGGTTTACCTCGTACTCGAAGGAAAAATGAGTCTATTTGGGTCATTGTGGATAGGATGACCAAATCAGCCCATTTTATTCCCGTCAAGACCTTCTTTTTGGCGGAAGATTATGCCAAATTATACATCAAGGAAGTAGTGAAGTTGCATGGGTCCCGTTGTCTATTATCTCAGACCGTGGTAACCCAATTTACTTCACACTTTTGGAAAGCATTCCAACAAGGATAGGGTACCAATGCTAAACTTAGTACCGCTTTTCATCCTCAAACGGATGGTCAGGCGAAGCGCACCATCCAAACCTTAGAGGATATGTTGAGGGCATGTGTCATTGACTTCAAGGGTAATTAGGATGATAATCTACCGATAATTGAATTTTCCTACAACAATAGCTACCATTCTAGAATCGCCATGGCTCCTTTTGAAGCATTATATGGTAGGAGGTGTAGATCTCTGATTAGGTGGTTTGAAGTAGGTGAAATTGCTCTAGTGGGTCCCGAACTAGTTTATGAGGTTATTGAAAAAGTTTGACTCATTAGGGAAAGGTTGAAGACGGCCCAAAGTCTAAAAAAGTCCTATGCCGATATAAGGAAAAAGGATCTTGAAATCGAAGTTGGTAATTCGGTCTACTTGAACATCTCACCTATGAAGGGTGTGATGTTGTTCGGTAAAATGGGGAAGCTTAGTCCTCGGTATGTGGGCCTATACCAAATCTTGAAACGTGTTGGCAAGGTTTCCTATGAATTAGACTTGCTAACTGAATTGGCTCCGGTTCACCCGGTGTTTCATGTCTCCATACTTAAGAAGTGCATTGGGGATCCGATATCCATCCTTCCTTTAGAGGGTTTAGGAGTTGATGAGAGTTTATCCTATGAAGAGGTTCCGGTAGAGATTTTGGACCGGCAAGTAAAGAGGTTGAGAAATAAGGAAGCGACCTCCGTTAAGATTTTATGGATGAATCACTTAGTGTAGGGTGCTACATGGGAGGCCGAGGCCGATATGAAGTCTCGTTATCCTCATCTTTTTCCTTTTACTCCTATTCAAGCTTGAGGTAAGTAGTTCCTCTTAAGTTTTAAGTGATTTTGGAGTCATGTATATGGCATAAGTTTTCCATGATTTCCTTATGTTGTGTATGTCCTTGTGAGAATTCATGTTTAGCATAAATTGAGTTTTCATGATTTATATTTTCCTCATGTTGATTTGCATTTTTGTATAATGATTGCATTTTTGACTTCATGAGGTGAAATGATGAACATGCCTAATTATGTTTTGATGAAATGACATGTTGGCTCCATATTGTTGTGTTGAGCTTATTTGAGTTGGAGAAGGTAGTTCCTCCCATGTTCATGTAGATTGATGAGTTTCATGCATATTGGTTTGGTATATGTAGTTCCTACTTCCTTGTGTTGCATTGACCATGTCTTGTGATGGAGTTGAAGTTTCCTCCCTATGAATAAGTGCATAAAGTGAATAGTGCATTTAAGAGTTTTGCATATTTCTGATGTTTCATGCATAATGGGCTGTTAGTCTAGAGTTTCTAACTTAGTTTGGTGTCTAGATCATCATTCGGGGACGAATGTTCCCGGGGGGGGGGGGTAATGTAACACCCCGAAAATCTAATGAACTAAGCTAGAGCCTAACATGTAGTCTAGTGTTCTAAAAAGGGTTAACATGAAGATAAGAGTCGTAATATGACTTCCCTAACTTCTTACTAAGGTCCTTGTGCCTAAACGTCAAGGCATGACCCCCCAAGGACCAACTAAGGGTCTTTGAGGAGGTCCTTGAATTTCAGCCAAAAAGTTGCCTGAAGGCAACTACCTACGAAAAGGGCACCCACGCCACGTAGGTGGACTCATGCCCCTTAGGTGGGGGTCGTGAGTCAAGACTTAGTCTTCCCCAAACTCACCTGATTTTCCCCCTCTCCGAACCAAACCACGGTTCACCAGTACGTGGCGTCACCCCACCTACGGACCGTAGGTGGAGGTTTCGTGGATGGGGTCTGCAAAAGCTGCTTCTATTTCGCCAAGGGTCAAACACTTCAATTAATTCTTAATCAATTAATTAAGGGTGGGGACGGTTATTATTAGTTATTTTAGACCTATATAAATACTTCTAAGTCATTTAACTCCTCACAACTCACAAGATTTAAACTAGTAACTGCCTCTCCTCTCCCAAAAAATTCTCTCTCTAAGACTCCATTGAAGAGCAAGGTCAAGGTCAAGCTAGGGGTTCAAGAACCAACCTTTCTTCTCCAATTTCCTATGGAAATCAACCTAAGGTATGGATGCTTTTCATCCTTGGGTAGCTATCACCCAAAGAGCCCCTTCAAAGTATGCTTTTAAGACTTCAAAAACCTAGGGTTTCAATCTAGTCATGGGTCTTCTTCCAAAACGATTTCAATTGTTTAATTACAGTTTATTATGATTGATTATGATGATTTATGGTTGGATTAATGGAGTATTGATTAATTATGATGAAAATATCCTTTGGACCCATGATTTCCCTTTCTTCCTAAATTGTGAACTAAAGTGTGACTTGATTGATCATGGAAGTTTTCAATTTATTATGTTTACATGTCTTATGTTGTTGAATCATTATATCCCTCTATATAATGTGATAATTCTAGAAGTTTGGGTTGATCTTGACTCCTAGCCTTGAATGGCAATAACTATGGTTTGTATATGTTGATGAAGGTTGTATATGAACTCATGATTCACCTATGTAGTGATGATCCTATGACTATTGTGTATTGGTGGTATTGATGCAAGATCCTTCTCCCCTACACCCCTTACCCTTGATTGTGCATGAAAGGTCTATAATTATGATAATGTAATTGTGTTGATTGAAAGACTATTCTCATTAACACCATGATCATGATGTGAAAGGTTTACTCACATACTAACGATTCTAAGGTTGAAAGGACATTCTCACCTAATGAATCCATGAGCTACCATGATACCATGATGGTTTGAGTGCTAGTCATTCTTCCATGAACATGAATATAAAGTAAAGACTTAACATGATTGTTAAAGGGAATTAAGCTTAGCACCGAGCGGATAGGATCAAGGGATGGAAACCTTTTACCTGAGTTAGTCCGAGTTTCTAGTAGCAATCTCCCTATCTCATAACTATGTTCCCACATAGGTTCTTAGCTAGTGGATACACCTATAAGCTAAACATGTTCGTTCTACCTTAGCCAAGTAGAACACTTCTTTTCGGTGTGGGTTCATGACACTGGATTCCATGTAGCTCGTATGGTCTATGTCGGTTAAGGTTGTATCTCCCTACATGACAAGAACAAGATCCATGACATGACAAGAACAAGAATATGAACTATGAACAAAAATATGAGTTATGTGCTATGATTACTTAAGGGGTTTTACTTAGTGTGAGTGGGGGTATGGGACTTCACTTATGCATTGCACAAGTAAGCTTTGAGAGTGATTGTGGTATGTACTTAATGACATGATGCTTTATGAATTAATGTATGCTTTACATGAGCATGAACCATGACTATGAATATAAATATGAACATGAATGTGAGCAATATCTATGACTTCTTATTGAGCTTTGCTTAGTATGAGTGGGAGTAGGGGACTTCACTTGTACATCACACAAGTAGACTTATAAAGGGGTTATGGTGTGGTTTACTTATGACATGAAGATGTATGAATCTATGTATGCATCATGTGAGTTGAGGTTAAGAATGATGTTCCTTATTACAAGTCATGAATATGAATGCCTCTTTATCTATGAATGTTGACTATGAATGAGGTCAAGGTATGTTATGCATGATGGTGACCTAGGGTTTCTTATGATATGATTTGACTATGTGATGACTCTAATTGTGCATGATGGCTTTCAAACTCAATAAATAAATGATTCCAACTATATGTCCTTTTTATGCATGTTTTAAGGATTTTTGTGCATGGCTTCCATATTTCGTACAATTAATTGTGCTAACACATATTTTCTACATTTTCTTATTAGTGTAGGTTCTGGTCGTTGAGATGTACTACTTCATTCAAGTGAAGCTTGGGTTGACTATTCCCTAGACTTGGTGAGTCCTCAAGTTCGAGGACAAAATGTTATTGTTTCTAGCTTCTATTGTACTTTCTATGTTCAAGACTATTGATGTAAAGGGCTATGTCCCTAAGATTGTATTCCTATGTTTTAGATGGTGATTGAGAGAAGGTCTAGACTCTTATGATTTTCTTTTATGAGAAAGACTTCCACTGTAAAAGTTCTAAATTTTCTTCATTATTCTATGTCTTTATGTTATGATTATGCTAAGGGCTTGTATGAGACCCCTTTGGGGTCAAGTACGCCATGTTGCTCCTATGGGGTAACCCCGAGTCGTGACAGAGGAGCTTGGTAATTTGCTTGCATGTTTTCATAGTTAGGGGAGGCATTTCGATAGTGAGGAGATGGAGTTTGATAAATTGGAGGGGGAGTTTGGTAAACAGGAGGAGGAGTTTGGTAAACAGGAGGAGGGGTATTTTGGTAATTTGGGGGAGGGGAATTTTCATAATTTGGGGAAGGGATTTGATAATCAACCTGTACATAACAAGTCAGATATGAACTCTTTGAAGGTCGAGAACGACCTTGGTACGACGAGGATTTTCTTGAGGGCTTCTTCCCCTCAGATGCATAAGAAATAGAAGACATGTCTTCTCTCTTCTTCTTCCACAACCCTGAGGATCCGGACGAAGCAGCAACACGGACAATCTTCTCGATTCTTAGTCCATCTTCAATAGTCTCACCAACCTTAACTATCTCGGCGAACTTTGGTCCAACGAGCAACATGATCCTATCATAATATTCGGGCTCTTGAACCCGCACAAATACTTCAACAATTTCTTTCTCAGACTAGGAGGTCGAACCCTAATTGCCTCTTTTCTCCATCTGTACACCAATTCTCTAAAACTTTCAGTCGATTTTTTCTTCATCTTCTCTAAGGAATAATGATCAGGAACGATTTCTACATTGTAGGCGAATCATTCAAGAAATTCCTTAGCTAGAGCATTCCAGTTAAGCCATTGCCTCGTTTCCTAAGATGAAAACCATTCCAGGGCATCTCCATTCAAACTTCGGCTGAATAACCACATTTATAAGGCTCCATTCCATCCAACTCAAACGAGTTGGTCACAGTAGGCCCTTAGGTGCACTAAAGGATTCCCTGTTCCTCCAAATATAATAAATTTTGGCACTTTAAACCCTTTCGGGAGGTCCAGATTTGGATGGATACACAGATCCTCATAACTCAACCCAGCGACTTCGGGAATGCAGTGCAACACCTTTACGGATTTTCTGATATCTTCTTTCATATCTAGCTTGTAACGACCCGTAAAATGAATAAGTGAAACTAGAGCCTAACGTGTGTGTGTTTTAGTTGTTGTGAGGTTTGAGGTTGTATAATGTTGTCCCGAGCTTAGGTTGAAGGGTTTAGGGGTTAAACGTCAAGTTACGACTCCCCAAGAACCACCCTAGGGGTCCTTGAGGAGGACCCTAAAGCCTAACCCCAAGGCTGCCCCAAAAGAGAAAATTGCCCAAGTTTTTGGTGAACCCTATGCCCCGTAGGTCCATCCACACCCCGTGGATGGCCTCCATGGTTAAAGGTCCCGAATGGAAACCCACAGAACCAAACCACAACTTGCCAACATGGCTCGTGGACCCACCCACGGTCCATGGGTGGTGGTTCGTGGATCACCACTGTGTTGTTGTCCAAAACGGCCAAGTGGAGGGGCAACTTAGTAAATTCCTCCCTTGGTTAGTTGAGTTAGTGGACGGTTATTATTGGTTTATTATCATATTTTAAGGGTTTTTAAAGTATTAAAACACAATGTCAACTCATTATTTCAAAACACCCCAAAGTTAGAAACCTCTCTTCTCAAAAGTTTTCTCTCTAGAAACCTCCATTGGAGGTGAAGGATTCAAGCTCTCAAGGTCAAGATTTCAAGTTTCTCAAGGGATTTTCATGGAGTTCATCCATAGAAGGTATGGTGGTCTTCATCCTTAACTTAGTTTCTTTCAAGGACCCAATTTCAAAATTGATTTCAAGTCTCTAATGTTTCCCCAAAAACCCTAGTTTTCAATCTTAGCATGGGTTTGATTCCAAGCATTTTTCAAAGGCTTTATTGCATTGAATTATATATGAATTGTGGATTTAAAGGTTAATTATGATGATTTCTTCCTTGAATCCATGTTTCCCCCCAAAATCCCAAGTTGTGATTTGAGATTGGGAATTGATTGATTGTGGAAGTATGTTGAATTGTTTATGTTTATATTGAAGTAATGATTGAATCATGTCAATTTCCTTATATATTGTAGTATCTTATATTTATGGATTGAAATTGGTTCATGGCCTTGAAAGGCAAGTTCATGAAGAATCTATGTATGATTATGGTGTGAAGGATATGTATGTGATCTCAATGAATGAACTATGATCATGATTAGAATGTAATTGTGTTACTGTTGAAAGCATATTCTCAATTAACACTCATGAATGATGATGATGGAATGTGAAGGGTTTTCTTCTATGTATTGTATATCTTGAATTGGTAGGCTTAGGCATCATTTCTTTTATAAATGGAAGTAATGTGATTGTGATGTCTTGAATTGGTAGGCTTAGGAATCCTTTTCTTGTATAAATGGAAGTAATGTGATTTTGATGTCTTGGATTGGTAGGCTTAGGCATCCTCTTTTTTTATAATGAATGTATCTTGAATTAATGTCTTAATATCTTGAATTGGTAGACCAAATGTTGGCAGCCTTTCATGAATGAATGAATGATGAAGTATTCTAGGTGAAACCTTGGATCGGTAGACCTAATGTTGGTGGCCCTTCATGATGAGTTTAGGAACTAATGTGATGTTAAACCTTGAAGCGGTAGACCTAATATTAGTGGCCCTTTCTTGTGTGAAATGATGAACCTTGAAGCGGTAGACCTAATGGTGGTGGCCCTTTCTAGGAAAGTCAATGAGCTATCCTTGTAATGTACCTTGAAGCGGTAGATCTAATGTTGGTGGCCCTTTCATGTGTAATGTATCTTGGGTCGGTAGGCCTAATGTTGGTGGCCCTTTTAAGTACAATAATGAAATGTAAATGAAACTACTCTATGAGAATGTAGGCTAAGCACCGAGAGGATATGGTAAGATGGAGGTTCTCCCTACCGTAGGCCGGATTTCAATGAACATCTTTCTTATCCCTTAACTATGTGCCCACATTGGTCTAGCTAGTGGATCCACCTAAGCTAATGTTACAGGTCTTACCTTAGGCAAGTAGACCACCTCTTTACAGTATGGGGCTTCATGACACCGGATTCCATGTCAAGCTCACATGGTCTATGTCGGTTAAATGCTTATACCCATCATGCGAGATGTGCATTATGGTTTCTTGAGGAGTTCTATGAAGTGTGGGTGGTAGTATGGGATGCCATCCATGCATTGCACGAGTAGGCTTTGAGAGGATCATAGTGAGTTCTCTAAGTCTTAATGGCTAATGTATGAATGTGTCCTAAATGAAACTAATGAAGAATGTTGACTCTTATATGCTTAAATGTAAAGATGCATGTTGTACTTGGATTGTATTATGAGTTACTTCCTTGTTATGACTTATTGAGTATGAATGTGTCTTGTCTATGGTGGCTTCAAAGGAGTACTTAGTGTGGGTAGTAGTAGGGGATGCTACTCATACGTTGCATAAGTATGACTTAGAGTTGCCCTAGATGATGGTCCTTTTGTGATGATATGATGTATGAAATATTTTTGTCTCTTATGTATGAATATTGTGTAAAGATGGAAAGGTTGAATGGTAAGTTCACTTTTGGTGACCTTGAGGTGGTACTTAGTGTGGATAGTGGTTTGGAATGCTATTCATACATTGCACAAAGTATAGCTTGAGGGTTACTTGAGGTGAGGCCTAATGTGAAGGTAATGGGTTATATGTTGATGATGTTCTAATGTGAAGAAATGACTTGTATGTTGGTTATGGTTGTATATTATGCCTCTTATGCTTATGTTCATGAAATTTTATCAAAATAGCATATATCATGACTTTCAAATAAAATGTCCGTTTTAAGCATGCTTTTTGCATGGCTATCATACTTGGTACTTAATTGTGCTAACCCATATTTCTTCATGTTTTACTATAAGTGTAGGTTCCGGCAAGTGAGTTGCTTTCTCTCTAGTTGATGCTTGGATTTGAGATTCTCCAAGACTAAGTGGTATGTTCTCATAGATCAAGGACAAGTACTTGAAGTTTCATTTTCTTTCATGTAAAAGACTATTTTTAGATTTTTTGATTGGAAAGGGACGTGACCCTACTTATGTTTCAGATAATTTTTAGATGGCCATGTGAGACAATAAACTTCCGTTGTATTTCAAGTGTTTTAAATAAAGTTTTAATTGTATGGATTTTAAATGAGTTTTTAATTCCGCACTATTTCTATATATCGAATGTTATAAATGCTATGAGGCTTGTTTGAGGCTCTTCGGAGTCTTGTCCATCGTGTCGCATCTAGGGGGTAGCCCCGGGTCGTGACACAGCTTGGCTACTTCTTCCTTTGCCCTCCACTCTCTCTCTCTCTCTCTCTCTTATTATTCATAATGATCGAGTTCAGAACAGTTAGCATAGGGTTCATTTGGGACTAGGATTTGTAAAGTAGTTTTTGAGGCAAGGGTGGAACAATGGAGGGATTTTGGAGGGGCTTGGTAATTTTGGGGGAAAGTCTGGGGGTTGGTATGCTTATTTTAGTGATGGAGCAAGGTTTGTGGGTTGTTAACGTTTTGGTTTTGAAAGGGAGGACAAGTTTGCGGGTTGACATATTAAGGAGGAAGTGGCGCTTGGGGGTTGGTACCTTGATGAGGAGGTGATGCTTGGTAAGAGATGGAGGTATAATGGGGATTTGGGAAGGTTAGGTCGAAGGTTGAGGGATTTTTTAGCAAGACTGGAGGGTGGGTTCTGACCATGTTCGCGTTTGCAGGAGGAAAGTAGAGTAGAGGTCTTACATCTCCTGGAGAGTTGAAAGCGAAAATCCGATTAGGCAAATCTTGCCTTTTTCATCATTTCGACCCTCATTTCGGCGATCTGCTGCATCAACTGCATAATTAAATCATTTTGATCAGCAACAGTGGGCTGAGCCATGACAACATCAGTCAGGCCAATCTTTTAATTGTTATCACCCATTACTGCTTTTCCTTCCTATGAAATTTTATCGGGGAAGGAGTCTTTGGTAGCCTTAGATCTTGTGAAATAAGGCTGATCAGCCAGCTTATCAACACAGATTAGTCCTAAGTACTTGTAGAAGATAAACAACTCAATGGCAAACCTGTTAGTTTTAATTCATGACAACATGCTGCAAAATATCACATAGAAGGCATATAAACACATAAGATCATTTGCTTCATTTGAGGACATGTTAACCCATGACTAACGTGGACTGAACTTTTTTAATAAGCAGAAATTTGCTCATTTTATTTTGCGACTAGTGAATTAGGAAGGTTGATCTACGTTGAACTTGTCACGACCCGAGCCTACACCCTGGACGTGGCCGGCACTCGAAGACCATTGCTGGTCCCCAAGCGAACCCTCATCCTGGCTGACTACAAGCGGAAAACTAATTCAAGAATACAAAGCTTAAAAACTGAAATAAAAGTTCATAAAACTTAAATTCAAACTTTAACTCTGAATAATAAAATATATTCAACTCGCCATAAAATAGGCAACTTAAGTCTTTGGAATAGTTAATAAAATAAATAAATAATACAGAATTCTCAACTATACTGACTATCTATGAAGCCTCTAACTGATAAAGATGGATGTTGGGACAAGACTCACAACATCCTAACAACTGATATAACTGAAAGGTAAATGAATCCTCCGGAAGCAAGGAGGCTCACCATAGCTAACTCGAACTCTCGGATGTATCAACGAAGCTCCTGTTGATGATCCTGAATACATGTGTACGCATCATGAGAAGATACAGGCAAAATGACTAAGTACGTGGAATGTACGAGCATGTAAAAGGAATTATAAAGCATAACATAAGCTTGAAACTTGATAAAAAGGAAACATACTTACCTCTTCTCAAACTTACTCAACTC
>JAJOOO010026974.1:0-14277 GCA_029582685.1 Solanum piurae
CTAGATGCCGGACCAAGGATTTAGAGATACCTAACTTATCACTTTGCATGTAGTACACTAGGAAATGATTGCTATTACTAGGATTACTGCGTTATGAGCTTGTGGGGAACACGTATACCCTAGTTAATTCTCTCATCTTGATAACAAAAAAAATTGACTTTTGACTACTACTTACTTACTGAATTCTTACAAGTTTGTTTCACCAAAACCCCCCTTTTTATTACTTTTTTTTGGAAGTAATTTGACTAATTGAATATAATTGTTGGTTAAATTAAACTCTAAACCATTTTCCTCGTGGGATCGACCCCAACCTAAAATTTGGGTTCTTTACTTGATAACGATCGCTTATGCTTCTTTAGGGAGGTGTAATTTGAGCGTATTAATATCCCAACAAACTCTTATAAAAAGTAAAAACTGAAAGTAAAGACAAAAGTGAAAGCATGTCTATTGTCCTCAGAATATGAGGACTTACCACTGAAGGTATTGACTGTGGACCGAGAATAGACATAAGCATGATCTGGATGCTGGGTACCTAAACCTACATCATGAAAGGATGTAGCGAAGAGTATGCTCCAGTACTTTTAATGTACTGAGCATGCATGATAGAGTTAAACTAAGATGAACAAGGCTATAAGTTGAACAATGCATAATTGAGCAATAATATAATCTGAAAAAGAATATAAATATGTACTGAAGTATAACTGAAAGATAAACTAAATGCCATTACCAAGTACTAGGCATGAAGATAACATGTTGTACTGTATACTGAAATAACTACAAGAAACCTGGTCAATGCACTAAGAGTCTAACTATGGGAGCTACTATTAACCGACATAAACCACGATAGCTAAACATGGAGTCCGATGTATACGCCCCATAGAGAGGACCAAATATACCTTGTCAGGGGTATAAATGCATGATTGTGGCGTGATCACTAATATTGATGCCCAATAGAGGGGACTTATAATCCTACACGGGCACATAGTTCTGAGACTATGAGGATGGTGATATACCATGAGGTTACGACATTTTTGATGCATTTCACTTGAGAGTTTTTTGTGTCTAGAGCCATTTTGTATTGGAAATAATGTTTTATGTGTTATGTATGCAGGAAATAGGCTTTGACGCGGTTGAGTGAGATGACAACTGAAATTTTGCAAAAGTGGGCACCCACAGAGGGACTTACGGACTGTATGTCCTGTGACGATCCGTCAATGGGTAGGCATAGATAGGAGCATCAGGGAAATCTGATCAAGTGTGGAACTACGAAATGATGTACACACCGTAGGTCAATTTACAGGCCATCCTGCACGTCTATTGAAGGTGTTCAGAGAGTTGAAGTTCCAGTACCAGATGAAAATCCTTAGTGTGGAGCCACAAAAGAGGACCCACAGATCGTAGGTCCACCTACGATCCATCCTACACGTCTGTTATTCATGATCAAAGAATGATGGTACTATGTCTTGCACAAAAAGATCTAAGTGTTGAGCAATGGAGGGGAACTACGGACCGTAGGTCGAGTCATCGATCAAAGTCGTGTCCCAGAAGTTTATTTCCTTATTTATTTTCCTTTTTTCTTAGGACATGTTTTTCTATAAATAGGGTATGTAAACCTCATTTTTGGGGGTTAGACATTATTGTTTACTTTTAGTTTTTGATATTTTCTTGGGAATTAACTTGCAAACTATGGCAATTTGATTTCCAGATTTTGGTTTATAAGATTTTTGCTTTGAAATTCAATTCGAGATTTCAGGTTTCTTCTACCCTAATTGTAAGTTCATGAATTCTCTTTATCAAAATATGAATTATGTTTTTTCAATCATGAGTAACTAAATCCACAATTATTGTTGTGGGAACCATGAGCAATCAACAATGTATGAATAATAACTAAGTAATATTTGAATAGTGTTGATGCATGTAATGATAATTATTTCGCTTAGAAGTCTTAAGTCGCATTGTTGCTACTTGTCTGACCAATGAGGTAGTTAATTAGAAAAGTATTATCAACAGAGATTTAGTGTGATACTATCTAATAGTCTCATGTCAATTGGTCCTAGGATGAAAACTAAGGCATACATTGATGTGATGTCTAATATGAGGTAAAGGTAAGGGTTAGTAAATTATACACATGTAGCCGGACTAAGGTACAGTGAGAAATTCCCTACTTAGAGGACCAATCACTTAGGGATACCGATCTTACAAATTTTGCATGTAAAATACTAGGAAAGAATTACTATTATTTGGATTACCGCGTTAAGAGCTTATGGGGAACACATACACCGTAATTAAGTAATTCTTGAATAGTGTTATTGCATGTATTGATAATTCTTTCGCTTAGAAATCTTTTTAACGAGTGCACGCGTTAGAACTCGCCTTGTTACTACTTGCCAGACCAAGGAGGTAATTAACAAGAAAAGAATTGTCAACATAGATTTAGTGTGATACTATCTAATAGTCTAATGTTGATTGGTACGAGGGTGAAAACTAAGTCATACATCGATGTGATATCTAATATGAGGTAAAGGTAAGGGTTAGTAACTTATACACACGTAGCCGGACCAAGGTGCGGGGTGATATTCGCTATATGCTGGACCAAGGATATAGGGATACCTAACTTACCACTTTGCATGTAATACATTAGGAAAGGATTGCTATTACTAGGATTACAGAGTTATGAGCTTATGGGGAACACATAAGCCCTAGTTTTTTTCTCATCTTGATAACAACCAAAGTTTGAATCTTGCTCACTAATTGATTACACAATTTCCAGAATTTGTTACACAAGTCCCCCCCCCCACCTCTTTAATTACTTATTTTTTGAAATATATTGACTAAATGAATATAATCGTCAGTTAAGCTTAAGTCTAAACCATATTACTCGTGGGATCGAACCCAACCTATAAGTTGGGTTCTTTACTTGATAACGATCGCTTATACCTCTTTAGGGAAGTGTAATTTGAGCGTATCAAATTTTGACGCCACTACCGGGGAATTTGGCTGTTAGATTTTATTCAAATATTTCCTAATTTTTCTTTTTCTTTTGTTTTTGTTTCTCTCAGGTTCCTACTCTAGTGTATGTCAAGTACACGGAGCCAAGGTGAACCACTTACTCCTTACGATCCAGAACTGAACTGAACTTTGCGGAGAATGAATAATCTAGGAATTCCAATTAATCCTATCGGAGGAGAGTTAGGTGATGGTGTTGGGGTGCAGCCTCTGAGGGTTGGTGATGAGAATAATCAGGTTTAAGTTGAGAATTTACTGAGAGATGCAGTAAGGGTACAGGATCCACTAGGACAAAGATTGCATGATAACTACAGGGTTAACTTTAATACTGCTAATTCTGACGGACCTCTCGTCCTACCTCCTCTACCGCCGGGGCATACATTTGTAGTGATTAGCAGTTTGATGCAGATGCTTACAGCGACAGGCTCCTTTGCGAGTGTGGCATCAAACGATCCACATGCTCACATAGACAAGCTAAGGAGTGTTTGCAAAAGTTGTGTGAGTCGACCGGACCTAGACATGGATGTCATTGGATTGCAAGTATCCCCTCTATCATTAACCAGCGATGCTGCTGTGTGGTTTAATGAGCTTCCTTATAATTCAATCTACACATGGAAACAATTGAAAGATGCATTCCTAGCAAGATTTTTTCCAGTGTCGAAGAAGTTGAACCACAAAGATAAACTCAACAATTCTGTAGCACTACCTGGAGAGTATGTGAGTAGTTCTTAGGACAGGTTAACTGCTTTCATAAGGGGTGTTCCGAATCACCATATTGATGATGAGTCGCTAAAGGAGTATTTCTACCGAGGTCAAGATGACAACAGTAAGACAGTGCTTGATACTATCGTTGGAGGTTCATATGGTGAGTGCACTTTTGTGCAGATTGCAGAGAAATTGGAGAAGATCTCTTGAAAAAATAATGCTTGGAGTACTAGAAAGTTGAATACTGGGAGGAACACGTTTGTCGTTCAAGCTACAAACAACCAGTCTGCAGATGAGATTCATGAGGAGATGGCTCAAATGAGGACCGAACTAGGGTTGGTGTTGAAGCATGTGAGCGGAGCTGCAGAGAAGGTAATTGCAGTGAATTATTTGACTAGAAGTCCACCACCGGTTGAAGAATGTTACTATGAAGAGAATACTTATGCGGTTAATGATCAGACGGGGGGTTTCCGAGCCAATGCCCAAAGTTCCAACTCGGATAATTGGCGCCAAGGTCAAGGAAACCAAGGTCGGAACTATGGCAACTACAATCGAGAGGGTCAATATGTTCGGGATGGAAACTACAATCGTGACAACAACTACAATCGGAACAACTATGGCAACATAAACGATCGGGTTGGGCCTTATGTCCCTCCTCAAAATTGGGAATCTGGTAATAGGGAAGCTGAAGGTAATATGTCACGTATTGAGGATATGATGCAGAAGATGATGAAAAGGCTTGATTCGACTGATGAGAATGTGAAGGAGATGCGCACTGAGTTGTCCGAAATTGGTCAAAAAATTTATGCCCATGCGGTGTCAATCAAGCATCTTGAGCAGCAGTTTAGTCAGTTGTCTGCTACTGTGAATACACGCCAACCAGGCATGCTTCCCAACAACACCATACAGAATCCAAAGAATGATGGGCACTGTATGGAAATCATGACTCGCGAAGGAAAGAAGACTATTGACCCCCCACCCCCATGCCATCCGATGTAGAAAAGTGGTAGAAAAAGGTGATGATGAGATTGAGGTGACTGGAAAGCCTAAGAATGCTACAGAAAAGGAAGCGGAGATAACCCAAAAGGTCATCCCCATGCCTAGACCTCCACCTCCTTTCCCACATAGGTTAGTGCAGAAGGCTGAAGAAGGAAAGTACCGCAGGTTTATAACTATGTTGAAACAACTTTCCATCACTGTCCCTTTGATAGAAGCTTTGGAGAAAATGCCTGGGTATGCAAAGTTCATGAAGGACTTGGTGGCCAAAAAGAGGGCTGTCAGTTTTGAGAATGATGAGAGGCTGCAACATTGTAGTGCCATTACTACAAGGTCACTGGTACAAAAGAAAGAGGATCCTGGAGCTTTCACTATTCCATGCACCATCGGTAAGATGCACTTTGCGAAAGCTTTGTGTGATTTGGGTGCCAGCATTAACTTGATGCCATTGTCGATTTATAAGAAGTTGGGTTTAGGAGTTCTAGAACCAACTGCGATGCGCTTACTTATGGCTGATAGAACTGTGAAAAAGCCCATTCGAGTGCTTCAAGATGTCCTTGGGAAAGTGGGGTCATTCATTTTTTCGACAGACTTTGTTATAATTTATTGCGAGGTTGACTTTGAGGTCCATATCATCTTAGGGAGACCATTCCTTGCTACTGGGCGTGCCTTAGTCAACATGGAGAGAGGGAAGATGAAGTTCCGACTAGATAAAGAAGAGGTGACCTTTAACATCTGTAAGTTTATGAAGAAGGAAAGTTATCTTAAATCGGTATATGTGGTGAGTCACACTTTCGGAAAAGGTGCTGCAGTGTTTAGTAAGGAGGAAATAAGTGCATCCTTGCACACGGAGAAGAAGTGCAATGCTCAAAAGACAGAAAACTGCAACCTAGCTCCTGGTGATCTGGTGTTGTTGTATAAATCAAGGTTGTTCTGTTTTCTGAGAAGATTGAAGTCCCAATGGACTGGACCATTCAAAGTGACCAAAGTGTCCCCACATGGAGTGGTTGAGCTCGAGAAAAGGAGTGGGACAAGGTTCAAAGATGACTATCGGAGGATAAAAAGCTACATGGGAAATTTTGAGAGTGTAAATGTAGTAATCGAGGCATGGCATATTGATGAAGTATGAGTAATCAAGGGGCCTGCATCGTGCATCGACGTTAACTCAAGCGCTGCTTGAGAGGCAACCCAAGATGTACAATCTAGCCAACTATAGGTTTTACTTTTTGATTTAGGAGTTTTCTGTGTTTATTTTAATTTTTGTAACCCCTTAGATAGGTGTTTTATTTTTTTGTATTAGTGTTGGCATAGGGTCTGTGTGTAGAAAGTGTCCAGAAAATGTAAAAAGAAAGGCCTAACAGTTGCTACATGTGAAGGGATAAAAAGCCAAATCTGTAGAAAAAGGACTGGGCAGAGGTCTACGAACACCATCGATGGTCCGTGGGTCAATCCACGGATCGTGAATGGTGTCCGTAGATCCCAGGTATGTATCCTAAATTTGTCCAAATGTTGGTGCCTCTAGCAGCGTGAGCACTACTGATGGTGCAGCAAGAGATGATGGTAGCAGCACTGATGGAGCAGTTAGATTGACTGCTAGAACTACTGATGGTGCTGCGATAGATGATGTGAAGGAGGGAAAAAGTCACTAAAAATTACCCAAATCTATCAACACCTGACCCTTATCCTACGTTACAAGCTATGAAAGTCCTATAATGATCCTAGCGACTAGTTTGGAGAGTTTAAGAAGTGAAAATAAGGGCAAGCCTATGGTATTGAGCACTAACTGTACCTAACTGTACTTGAAGTTACTTCTGAGTGTTAGTGTTGAATGAATCCTTGTACTCAAAATCATATTCATTATGTGAAAAAGGGATTTCGTTTGAAGTAAGGGCACTAGTTACATTGTCGGAAAGTTGGTACCTTAGTGATAGTAAAACAATGTATGTTGTGTGTTGATTAGTCAATTTTTGTCATGATTTGATCCGCACAAGTAAGCTTATTGAGTCTGAGCGAAAAGATTTGCACCCAAAAAGAGAGTTGGAGTAGAGAGCCATGTGATTGCTTGTGCTTGAATTGCTTGCTTCTATACAAGTGTCGTTTAGAGTCTTATTGCGTCACTTGAGGACAAACAACGAATTTAAGTTGAGGGTGTTGATATACCGTGAGTTTACAGTATTCTTAATACATTTCACTTAAGAGTTGTGTGTGTCTAGGGTCATTTTGTATTGGTATTTATGTATTTTTATCATGTTTGCAGGAAATATATTCAGACGTAGAAATAGAAAGACATAGCTGAAGGATGTGCAGAAAAGAGCATCTACGGAGGTGATCCACGGATAGTAGGTCCATTCACGCTCCATAGATGGGTGTCGTAGATGGGTAGGCAAGGCATTAAAGGAGATCAGGGAATTCTTCACTAAGTGTGGAACCACGGTTGCAATCGACGGACCGTAGATTGGTCTACGGACCGTATTGTTGCTTCCGTCAAATGATTCAGAGAAAGGGTTACAGTACCTGATTTTGAAGATTATAAGTGTGGAGCTACGGAAGAGGATCTACGGACCGTTGATCAAACCATGGTCCGTACTATTGATCCATCGTTTGCATCAGAGATTGTGATGTTTTGGAAGCTGAAAATTTGCCTAAGTCCTGAGTCACGGAAGGGACCTACGGACCGTAGGTCAATCCACGGTCCATAGGTCAGTGTCGTAGATTGAAGACGCGCCCTGAAATATTATTTCCTTATTTCGTTTCCTTTTTAGTTAGGATTTATATTTCTATATATAAGGCATATAAACTTTGATTTTAGGGGTTAGACTTCATTATTTTAGTTCTAGTTTTTGGCTTTGGAGATTAACTTGCAATTTTAGCAATTCTTGATTTCCTAAGTTTGTTTTGAAGATTTTAACTTTGCAATTCAAGTTTGGTTTTTTATGGATTTCTTTTACTCTAATAGTAAGTTCATGAATTCTTCTTATACAACTATGAATTTTGTTCATCCTAGCATGAGTAACTAAATCCACAACTAGGGTTGTGGGAACCATGAGTGATTAAAGAAGTATAAATAATAATTAAGCAATTCTTGAATAGTGTTAATGCATGCATTGATAATTCTTTTGCTTAGAAATCTTTTTAACGAGTGCATGCGTTATAACTCGCCTTGTTACTACTTGCCGGACCAAGGAGGTAATTAACAAGAAAAAAATTATCAACATAGATTTAGTGTGATACTATCTAATAGTCTAATGTCGATTGGTGTGAGGGTGAAAATTAAGACATACATCGATGTGATGTCTAATATGAGGTAAAGGTAAGGGTTAGTAACTTATACAAATGTAGTCGGACTAAGGTGTGGGGTGAAATTCGCTATATGCCAGACCAAGGATATAGGGATACCTAACTTACCACTTTGCATGTAATACATTAAGAAAGGATTGTTATTACTAGGATTACGGAGTTATGAGCTTTTGGGGAACACATACGCCCTAGTTTCTTTCTCATCTTGATAACAACCAAAGTTTGAATCTTGCTCACTAATTGATTACATAATTTCCAGAATTTGTTACACAAAGCCCCCCCCCCCCTCCCCTTTAATTACTTGTTTTTGGAAATATATTGACTAAACGAATATAATCGTCAGTTAAGCTTAAGTCTAAACCCTATTCCTCGTGGGATCGACCCCAACCTATAAGTGGGGTTCTTTACTTGATAACGATCTCTTATACCTCTTTAAGGAGGTGTAATTTGAGCGAATCAGCCGTGGAATAAGGCTTTGAGATTAAGTTTAACTATATTATTGAACTTTAGTCAATTATTTCCTAATTTTAAGTTTTCTTTTGTTTTTATTTTATTCAGGTTTCTACTCTAGTGTATGCCAAGTACACGGAGTCAAGGCGAACCATTGACCCCATATGATCCAAAGTTGAGAAAACTTTGAGAAAGAGTAATAATCAAGGGGTACAAAATAATCCAATCATAGAGGAGCATTGAGGGTGCAGGATCCACCAGAACCAAGACTGCGTGATAATTTGACTTCAATACCGTTGAATATGAAGGACCTATTGTTCTCCCTCCTCTACCTCCAGGGCATACATTCGTGGTGACTAGTAGTTTGATGCATATGTTTACAGGAAGGGGTTTGTTTTCTGGTATGGCTTCGTAGGATCCGCATGGGCACATGGCAAAGTGAAGGAGTGTTTGCAAGAGTTGTGTGGGATGACCAGTGTTGGATATGAGTGTCATAGGGTTAAGAGTCTTCCCTATATCACTGACTGGAGATGTTGCGGTATGGTTTTCTGAGCTTTCGTACAACTCGATTCACACATGAGAAAAATTTCACAAGGTGTTCGTGGCAAAGTATTTTCCGTTGTCCAAGAAGCTGAATCACAAGGACAAACTGAACAACTTTGTAGCACTACCGGGAGAGTCTGTGAGCAGTTCATGGGATAGGTTCACTACGTTCATAAGTGTTCCAAATCATCGCATCGATGATGAGTCATTAAAAGAGTACTTCTACAGAGGTCAGGATGACAATGATAAGATTGTGCTTGATACTATTGCTGGAGGATCATATAGTGAGTGCACTTTTGAAGAGATCGCTGAGAAATTTGAGAAGATTTCCTGAAATAATAAAGCGTGGAGCACTAGAAAGTTACATACTGGAAGAAGCACATTTGCAGTTCAAGCTGCACCTAGTCAATCTGCCAATGACATTCGCGAGGAGATGACTCATATAAGGACAGAACTTGGGTTGTTGTTGAAGCATGTGAGCGGCAGTGCAAAAAAAGGTGAATGTGGTAAACTACTTAACTAGAACTCCACCACCAGTTGAGGAATGCTACTATGAGGAGGATGCTTATTTGGTAAATGATCATACGGGGGGTTTCCGAACCAACACCCAAGGTTCCAACTCGGACAATTGGCGACAAGGTCAAGGAAACCAAGGTCGGAACTATGGTAACTACAATTGAGAGGGTAACTATGTACGGGATGGGAATTACAATCGCGACAACAATTACAACTGAAACAACTATGGCAACAGAAACAAGAGAGTTGGGCCATATGTTCCACCTGCAAATTGGGAATCTGGTAATAGGGAAGCTTTGGGTAGTATGTCACAAATTGAGGATATGATGCAGAAGATGATGAAAAGGTTTGATTCGACTGCTGAGAATGTGAGATATGAGAAATGACTTGTCTAAAATTGGTCAAAAAGTTGATGCCCATGCAGTGTCGATAAAGCAACTTGAGCAGCAGTTTAATTAGTTGTCAACTATTGTGAACCCACGTCAGCGTGGCACATTTCCTAGCAACACCATCCAGAATCCAAAGAATGATGGGCATTGTATGCCAGTCATGACTCAAGGAGGTAAACATACCATTGATCCCCCGATGCCGTCTGAGGTTGAAATTGTGGTAGAAAGAGAAAAAGATGAAGTTGAGGTTACTGGAGAGTCCAAAAATGCCACAGAGAAAGAAGCGGAGATAACCCAAAAAGTTGTTCCCATGCCTATACCTCCACCTCCATTCCCACAGAGGTTGGTAAATAAGAATGAAGAAGGAAAATACCGAAGGTTTATTGCTATGTTGAAATAACTTTCCATCACTGTTTTGTTGATAGAGGCTTTGGAGAAAATACCTGGGTATGCAAAATTAATGAAAGATGTGGTGACTAAAAAGAGGGCCGTCAGTTTTGAGAATGATGAAAGGTTGCAACATTGCAGTGCTATTGCTACGAGGTCACTTGTGCAGAAGAAAAAGGATCTTGGAGCTTTCACTATTTCTTGTACTATCGGTTTGTTGCACTTTGCGAAGGCGTTGTGTGATTTGGGTGCTAGTATTAATCTGATGCCATTGTCTATCTACAAGAAGTTGGGTTTAGGGGCTCTAAAACCGATTGCGATGCGACTACTCATGGCCGACAGAACTGTGAAGAAGCCCATTAATGTTCTCCAAGATGTACTTGTGAAAGTGGAGTTCATTTTTTTGGCGGATTTTGTGATACTTGATTGTGAGGTTGATTTTGAGGTTCCCATGATCTTAGGGAGACCATTCCTTGCTACTGGGCGCGCCTTGGTTAATATGGAGAAAAGGCAGATGAAGTTCCGATTGAATAATGAAGAGGTAAATTTTAACATCTATAGGTCTATGAAGCAGGAAAGTGATCTCAAGTCAGTATCAGTGGTGAATCATATTGTGTAGCGAGGTTCTGAAGTGTCTATTGAAGAGAGGTTGGGTGTTGATGCACTGGCAGCGGTAATGATGAATTTTGAGGATGATGGTATTGAAGACTATGATGAATTAGTCGTCGCACTTGATAGGTTCGAATTCCGTTCTAAACCAAAGAAATTAGAGCTAGATATGAATAAACACGACTCTCCACATGCATAACCGTCTGTGGAAGAAGTGCCAAATTTAGAGCTTAAGGCTCTACCATCCCACTTGAGGTATGTGTTCTTGGGGAGAGATGGCATTTACCGGTAATTATTGTCACCGATTTGAGTGAGGTGCAAGTAGATGCATTGATTTCTGTGTTGAAAAAGTTCAAGCGGGCTATTGGATGGACTATTGCGGACATCATTGGTATTCCTCCTTGCATTTGTTCTCATAAAATCCAACTCCTGCCTGACAGCAAGCCTAGTATCGAGCACCAAAGGAGACTAAATCCACCTATGAAAGAGGTTGTGAAGAAGGAAATCATCAAATGGTTGTATGCTGGAGTCGTATACCCCATTGCAGATAGTAGTTGGGTTTGTCATGTTCAGTGTGTACCTAAGAAAGGTGGGATAACGATGATTCCTAATGCAAACAATGAATTTGTTCTGATGCGGCCAGTGACTGGATGGAAAGTATGCATGGACTATCGGAAATTTAATGCTTGGACAGAATTGGATCACTTCCCTATGTCGTTCATGTATTAGATGTTGGATCGCCTTGCTGGTAAGGGTTGGTATTGCTTTCTTTATGGGTATTCGGGCAATAATCAGATCTCCATAGCTCTGGAAGCCTAAGAGAAAACCAACTTCACCTGCACTTATGGGACTTTCTCCTTCAAACGGATGCCATATGGGTTGTGTAATGCTCCAGCGACCTTCCAGCATTGCATGATGTCGATATTTTTTTATATGTTGGAGGACACTATTGAGGTATTTATGGATGATTTCTCAGTGGTAGGTGACTCGTTTGATTGATGTTTGAGCCATTTGGCTGAGGTACTGAAATGGTTTGAAGAGTGCAATCTTGTGCTCAATTGGGAAAAGTGTCACTTCATGGTGAAAAAGGGGATAGTTCTAGGTTATTGGATTTCTGAGGAGGGTATTGAGGTTGATAAAGCTAACATTGAGGCAATAGAAAATCTTCCACCACCTATCTCTGTAAAAGGTGTTAGGAGTTTACTTGGGCATATAGGTTTCTATTAGAGGTTTATCAAGGATTTCTCTAAAATTGCACACCCATTGTGCAAACTGCTCGAAAAGGAGTGTAAGTTTGATTGTGATGATGCTTTTCTGAGAGCATTTGGAGAATTGAAAGAAAAGCTAGTTTCCGCACCTATCATTATATCATCGGATTGGAGGAAACCGCTTGAAGTGATGTGTTATGTGAGTGGAGGAACGCTTGGTGTGGTATTAGGACAGAAGCGAGAGAAGATTCTTCATCCGATTTACTATGCCAGCAAACCACTGAATGTGGCTCAAAAGAACTATACGGTGACTAAACAGGAACTCTTTTCTGTGGTTTTCATATTCGAGAAATTTTGATCCTACTTGCTTGGTACTAAGGTCATATTGCATACTGAGGTTGATAAGATGGGTATTGTTGCGGCAAGAGTTCAATATTTAGGTGAGAGATAGAAAGGGGACAGAAAATCAAGTTGCCGATCATTTGTGCAGATTAGAGGAGGAAGCTATGCTCAAGCTAGGAGATGGGCTAAAATTAATGATTTTTTTCCATATGAACAAGTATTGGCTGCTTCTTATGATCTTATTCCTTGGTTTGCCGACTTTGCTAACTACTTGGAAAGTGATCTGGTTCCATCAAATTTGTCTTTTCACTAAAGGAAAAAGTTTATGCATGATGTGAAGAAGTTCTTTTGGGATGAGCCTTACTTGTTCCGTATTTGTGCTAATGGGATTATTCGTCGTTGTGTGCCCGAGGTTGAGATGATGAGTATACTAGAGGTGTGTCATTCATCATCTATTGGTGGGCATCATAGTGGTATTCGAACTACTCATAAAATCTTCCAGTGTGGATATTATTGGCCTACCATCCACCAAGATGCTCATGATTTCAACAAGTCTTGTGATCGTTGCCAAATAGAAGAAGGAATTTAAAAGATGCAAGAGCTACCTATGAATCTGATATTGGTGATCGAGTTGTTTGATGTTTGGGGCCTTGACTATGTATCGAAATGAGTGGAAGCAATTGCACTTTCAAACAATGAGGGTAAGAGTGTCACCATATTCATGAAAACGAGTATCTTCTCCATATTTGGCACACCTAGGGCGATTATCAGCGATGGAGGTTCCCACTTTTGCAATAAGTTGTTCAAGGTGTTGCTAGAGAAATATGAAGTCTGTCACAATGTAAACACTCCTTAACATCCGCAGTCTAGTGGGCAAGTTGAAGTGTCAAAGAGAGAGATAAAGCAAATCCTTGCAAAGATTGTGAATGTCAATAGAACTGATTGGTCAAGGAGGCTTGATGGTGCTGTATGGGCCTATCGCACTGCATTCAAGACTCCCATAGGTATGTCCCCCTACCAACTTGTATATGGGAAGTCATGCCATTTGCTGGTAGAGCTAGAGCATAAGGCTATGTGGGCGCTTAAGAAGTTGAATTTGGATTGGGCAGCCGCATCGAGTCAAAGAGTGAATGACATGAATGAGCTTTATGAGTTTCTCCTAAAAGCATATGAAAGTTCAGACTTGTACAAGAAGAAGATGAAGAAGTATCACGATCAAAAGATTGAAAATGGTGAATTTGTTGTGGGTGATCTAGTGCTTTTATTCAACTCAAATCTGCGATTGTTTCCTGGCAAGATCAAGTGCAAGTGGACCAGGCCATTCCGAGTCACTCAGGTATTTCCACATGGAGCGGTTGAGCTCGAGAACAAGGAGGGAACAACGTTCAAAGTGAACGGGCAAAGAATTAAGGTCTACATGGGGAAATCAGAGAATCTGCAAGAAGTGATCGAGGCCTACTATCTTGATGAAGTATGAGTAATCAACAGGCTTGTGTCATGCCGCGACATTAATCAAGCGTTGCTTGGGTGGCAACCCAAGATGTACAATATATCAACCTATAAGTTTTTCTTTTCGTTTATTCAGTTATTTTGATTTTTATAGCTCTTTAGATAGGTGTTTTATTTTTGTATTAGTGTTGGCTAGATATAGAATAGGATTCGTGTCTAAAAAGTGTCTAGGAAATGTAAAAAGAAAGTCCTAATGGTTACAACGTGTGCAGAGGCGAAAGGAAAAATCTGCAGAAAAACAATTTTGCAGTGGTCTACGGACCCCATCGACGGTCCGTGGGTCCATCCACGGACCTTGAATGGCGTCCGTAGATCCCAGG
>JAJOOO010026975.1:0-10910 GCA_029582685.1 Solanum piurae
TCACCAAGTTGATCGGTGATTCCGACTAATGTCGCCGAGTGATCCGCCGAAAACTCTTAAGTTTTAGGTAATTGAAGTTTGAAGGAATGCATGGACACTACTTCGCAAAAAGGAACGAAAAGGCTGAAAAGAACGAGAAAATTAAGGCCTGAGGATCATCGAGTTCACTGGGCGAATCGCCGAAGGGTCTCACTTCGCCTTTTATTCCATTGTGCTGAGCCCTGAAGGAAAGGATCAAGTTGGCAGAAAAAAGGGAGCAGTCGGCACATCATCGAGAACGACGATGCCGAAGGATGGTGCAAGACGGTGATGAACTACACCAAAGGGCGAATCACCAAGTTGATCGGTGATTCCGACTAATGTCGCCGAGTGATCCGCCGAAAACTCTTAAGTTTTAGGTAATTGAAGTTTGAAGGAATGCATGGACACTACTTCGCAAAAAGGAACGAAAAGGCTGAAAAGAACGAGAAAATTAAGGCCTGAGGATCATCGAGTTCACTGGGCGAATCGCCGAAGGGTCTCACTTCGCCTTTTATTCCATTGTGCTGAGCCCTGAAGGAAAGGATCAAGTTGGCAGAAAAAAAGGAGCAGTCGGCACATCACCGAGAACGACGATGCCGAAGGATGGTGCAAGACGGTGATGAACTACACCAAAGGGCGAATCGCCAAGTTGATCGGTGATTCCGACTAATGTCGCCGAGTGATCCGCCGCAACATAGATTTTTGAAAACTATAAATACTCGTTGAGAGTTATAGCTTAGTATCAAATTTTAGAAGGAGACTTTAGTATCAATTTTTAGTATCAGATTTAGAATAGAATTATAGTACTTTTATCTCAAGTTTGTAAGGGTTTGAAGACTTGAAGAAGAAAAGGGTTTCACCTCTTTCAATTTGGAAGTAGGTCTCTTGGATTCTTCCTTCTTTGCTCAGATCAAGACTTATTTCTCTATACCCATTTGATTTCAACATCATTGAAGGTATACATTTCTATCTCTTGATGTGTGGCTAAAACCCCCCATTCTTGGGGTGTGATTTAGCAAATATGTGTTGATATTATTGTTGGATGATATGGTAGATGTATTTTAATGGTTATTTCACCTAGTGGTTGTGGTTTAATTTAATGGGTTTGTAGTTGCAAATACAAAGAAACCCATGTGTTTTTTGCTTGCCCGAGAGGGAGGTCGCAAAGCCAATACCACTAGACTGATGGCCTAAGGAGTGGGTCAACATGAGGTTCAGTCTGAAAGGGTGAGCCCTAGTCCCATATCCTAACACTCAGCTCAAGAGAGTGAGTGGGGTAAGGCGTAGGCAGGTCTTCATGCGGCAAATCGGTGTCCGTGAGGAACACATTTGAAACGGGGTAAGTTGCCTGAGAGGAAACTTATTTCCATCTAAAGCTTAGCCTAGTCACTATTATCTTGCAAATTTCCTATCGAAATCATGTTCCCAACTATTTATCTCAACTTGTATTGCGGTCACACCCCAAGAACTCTTCTCCATACTTGATTTTTTAGTTATATTTGTTGTTTTTGCCATACTTGTGACAAAACCCCCAAATTGTTATTTGACACTTTTGTGTCCCCCCCTTTCATTTACAACATTTTTAATTGTTAATGTCTTTAACTACGACTAGTTAGAACCAAATTTTATTTTTCTATTAATTCTCAAGACCACTCCCTTGGGATACGACCCCAACCCTTGGTTGGGTTACTATACCATCACACGATCGTAGACACTCGTACTGGAAGTTGTGTTGTTGATTACGTGAATAGAGAAATTCTAAACATCAAAATGGCGCCACTGCCGGGGAATGGTGTTACTTGAGAACTATTAGATTAGTAGAATTTTCGTTCTTCTTAGTTGTAGTTTACTTACCTAATTTTTAGTTTTGTTTCGAGCATTTATGTGTTTCAACAACCATATGAGTGTGAACGGTGAAAATAGCTGCCCAGCAGGCAACCCAGCGGGTTATGCTTTTCATCGAGACGATATTGATGACATCAATAGTGTGTATAAACCTGCCTAAGTGGGTGAGATGGATGCAATTTGCATTCCACCAGCAGACGAAAATGCAACATTTGAAGTTACTAGCACAACACTCCATCTCATACATTCAAGAGGTTTATATAGAGGGTTAGAGCATGAAGATTCGTATGAGCATATACGAAGTTTCATAGAAGTGTGCACTCCTCTGTCATTCAAAAATCTATCACAAGAATGCATACGACTGCGCTTATTTCCATTATCATTAACTGGGGAAGCCACTAAATGGTTGATCAAGCTTCCATAGAACTCCATCAAGTCATGGGAGGAGTTGGTCACATCTTTTCATGAAAGATTCTTTCCTCCATAAAAAATGATGAAACTGAGAGACAATATTCAAAGTTTTAACCAAAAGGAGGGCGAACCAATTCACGAATCATGGACACAATTTAAGAGAATTTTGTGAAAATGTCCAGCGCATGGGTTGCCGAGTGAGTTATTGCTACAATATTTTTATCGTAGTCTGGATCCAGTTATTAAAGGGATAGTTGATTAGCTGGTGCAAAGAGGAATAATGTTACAATCATTTGAAGTAGCATCATTTCTCCTAGATGGCATGACTAAAGTAAATCAAGCATGGTACACAAAAGATGACCAAGTTTCCCTACTGTGCTTCAGATTAACGCAAGAACAACTCGAAAAAGAAAGGGAAAGGGACGAAAACATCAAAAAGATGTTGTCTCAAATGGAAGTGATACACGAGCACATGAAGGGGACATATGGAGTATTTCAAGTTGATGAGGGTTCTCCTTCTGGGTACTTAAGATCGTGGGAGAATTAAGGTTGAAACTCCAAAAGAATTGAGGGGGTTTCTTCATCCGGTTACTTAAGACCGGGGAAGAATCAAGGTTGGAACTCCACAAGATATGAGGCGGGTTTCCACCCACGCTATACGGGGCGGAAATCAAGGTTGGAACCATTATAGGGGTGAAGAATCAAAGAGATATTGCCACAATTGGGCTGAGCAAGATGACCTTGAGGAAGACCGTACTCAATTGAGTGAAAGCCCAAAATCAAAATAAAGTGCAAGTAGTCATCGGGTAGATGATCTATTGTCACACATACTTGATAAAGTTGAGGGCTCTGCTGATTTGCTAAAAGGAATGATGGATGACTTTTCATCACTAAACGGTGAAGTGAATTCTCATGCTGAGGCCATCAAAACACTGGAAGGTCAATTGAGTCTATTATCAGCTAAATTGACATACAGGACACTAATGGAAGATAATGAAAGAGGGCTGGCTGTGGTAACCCATAGTTGAAAGATGGCAAAAGGGAATGTGATGGAAGATGAGGACCCTCGAATGCAAGAAGAGAGCCAGGGTATAGAGGAATGGGAATCACCTATTCCACAAAACCTTGCCAAAGAACCACAAGATGATGCAGATGAACATGTTCAAGCTCCTAAAATTACACACCCCTTACCCAAAATACCTCCACCATTTCCTCAACGTTTGAAAAAGAAGAATGAAGACAAAAAGTTCAATTTTTTTGTCAGTATTCAAGAACTTATCAATTAACCTCCCTCTAGTGGAAGCATTATTGGAAATGTCGGGATATGACAAATTCATGAAGGAGCTGGTTACAAAGAAAAGGAGCCTGGAGTATGAAACGATTGATGTGCCCCCCATAGTTGCAACACAATTATGACAAATGAGTCAATCACTAATAGAGAGGATCCCGGGGCATTCAGAATTCCATGTACAATGTCATGCTCCAATTCGCTACAACTTTGTGCAATTTGGGAGTAAGCATTAACTTGATGCCCTATGCAATATACAAACAACTTGGTTTGGGTGAACCGAAGGCAACCACAATGAGACTCCTTATGGAGGATAAATCAATCAAGCACCCAGTAGGGATAATCCATGAAATCTTGGTAAAATTAGATCGGTTCATCTTTCCGGCTGACTTTGTGATTCTAGATTGTGAGATCGATGCTGAAATCCCCATTATTTTGGGAAGGCCATTCTTAGCTACCGGGAGAGCATTGGTGGATGAAGAAAATGGAAAACTGAAGGTCAGTGTGAACGATGATGAGGTGACTGTCAATATTTGTAAATCCATGAAGCAACCAAGTAATATCCGTGTGGTGTCCATTGAGGATGTTATAGATTCTGAAATCCCCATTATTTTGGGAAGGCCATTCTTCGCTACCGGGAGAGCATTGGTGGATGTCGAAAATGGAAAACTGAAGTTCAGTGTGAACGATGATGAGGTGACTGTCAATATTTGTAAATCCATGAAGCAACCAAGTAATATCCATGTGGTGTCCATTGGGGATGTTATAGATGAGGCAATGGCAAATGTTAGTCATTTAATTCAAAAGAAGGAACCCCTTGAGTCTGTACTCGCTAACTATGATGAATCTGAAGTTCAGGACTATGAGGAAGTGGTAGCTGCTTTATTAGGATTAGGAGTATACTCAATGAATCCAATCAAGTTAGATATCGACCTGAAAAACAGAGAAAATCCTCCTGCAAAGCCATCAATAGAAGAACCCCAAATCTGGAGTTAAAAGTCCTACCTTCTCATCTAAAATATGCATTCTTAGGAACCAATAACACGTTACCAGTGATTATTGCAGCCGATTTACTCGAAGGGCAGGTGAAATTTCTCATTAAAGTACTGCAGAAGCATATAAAAGCTATTGGATGGACAATAGCCGATATAGTAGGAATTCATCCTGGAATCTGTACTCACAAGATTCGGCTTGACAATGAATGTAAACCTAGTGTGGAGCATCAATGGAGATTGAACCCTCCAATGCAAGAGGTGATGAAGAAGGAAATCATCAAGTGGCTAGATACAGGGTGATCTACCCTAATGCAGATAGTAAATGGGTAAGTCCAGTGCAATATGTACCAAAAAAGGGAGGTATAACTGTGGTCTCAAATGCAAAAGGAAAACTTGTGCCGACAAGACCGGTGACTGGGTGGAGAGTATACATGGACTATCGAAAGCTTAACTCATGGACTGAGAAAGACCATTTTTCAATGCCCTTTATGGACCAAATGCTAGACCGATTATCAGAAAGGCGGTGGTATTGCTTTTTAGATGGATACTCCGGTTACAATCAGATCTCTATCGCGCCGGAAAACCAAGAGAAAACCACTTTTACCTGCCCTTATGGAACATTTGCATTCAAAAGGATGCCATTCGGGTTATGTAATGCCCCAGCAATGTTCCAGCATTGCATGTTGTCTATTTTTGCAGATATGGTTGAAGACTCTATGGAGGTATTCATGGATGACTTCTCAGTCGTAGGGGACACTTTTGAGGAATATTTGACACACTTAGGTCAGGTACTCCAAAGATGCGTGGATACGAACCTGGTTCTCAATTGGGAAAAAATGTCACTTTATGGTGAATGAAGTAATCGTTCTTGGGCACAAGGTGTCTCAAAAGGGGCTGGAAGTTGACAAGGCAAAAATCGAGGTAATTGAGAAATTACCCCCACCAATTTCAGTAAAAGGTGTTCGCATCTTCTTGGGTCATGCAGGTTTCTACCGACGGTTCATTAAAGACTTCTCAAAGATTGCACAACCACTCTGCAAACTCCTAGAGAAGGAAGTGAAGTTCTATTTTGATAATGCTTGTATGGCCGCATTTAAGTGTTTGAAAGAAAAATTAGTATCCACCCCGATTATCATCAGTCCTAATTGGTCCGAATCTTTCAAAGTGATGTGTGATGCTAGTGGAATCGCATTGGGAGTAGTGTTGGGGAAAAAGCGCAAGAAACTGTTTCACCCAATTTATTACGCAAGCAAAACTTTGAATAGTGCCCAGTGAAATTATACGGTCACTGAACAAGAGTTGCTTGCAGTGGTCTATGCATTTGAAAAGTTCTGGGCATACTTGTTAGGAACCAAGGTAATAGTACACACTGATCATGCTGCACTCCGCTACTTGATGGAGAAGAAAGATTCAAAACCGAGATTGATAAGGTGGGTGCTACTACTACAGGAGTTTGATTTTGAGGTGAAAGATCGAAAAGGCTACGAAAATCAAATGGCCGACCACTTATAGAGGTTGGAAGGAAGGGCAGATGCCGGGCGTGAGAGCGACATAGACGATTTCTTCCCCGATGAATAGATGATTGCCATATCTCTCAAACCTACACCATGGTATACAGACTTTGCAAACTACATTGTGAGTGGATTGGTACCTGATGAGCTGACCTTATACCAACAAAAGAGATTCATGTTTGATGTTAAAAAATACTTTTGCGATGAACCCTACTTGTTTCGAGAATGTGTTGACAATGTTTTTAGGAGGTGTGTTCCGGAAGAGGAAGCAGTAGAAATTCTCCATGCTTGCCATGCATCTCCAGTAAGTGGACACCATAGTGGTATTTGCACTGTCGCTAAAGTCCTCCAAAGTGGTTATTACTGGCCGTCCCTATACAAAGAAGCGCATGAATTTGCAAAGAAATGCTCACAATGTCAGCAGCAAGGCGGAGTGTCTAGAAGGCACGAGTTGCCTTTCACTCCTATTTTGGAAGTTGAGCTATTCGATGTATTGGGGGATCAATTTCATGGGCCCATTTGTGAGCTCATTTGGAAATAAATATATCTTGGTGGCTGTAGATTATGTCTCCAAATGGGTAGAGGCCATCGCACTCCCAAACAACGAAGGAAAAATGCTGTTCAATTCCTGAAATGCTACATTTTCGCAAGATTTAGCACTCCTAGGGCAATCATTAGCGATAGGGGGTCTCAGTTTTGCAATAGGTGGTTTTTAATGACACTGAGTAAATATGGGGTGAAACACATGGTAGCAACCCCATATCATCCCCAAATAAGTGGCCAAGTCGAAGTGTCAAATCAGGAAATCAAAAGCATCCTGGCAAAGACAGTAAATGCCAACAGAACTGACTGGTCTAGGAAACTTGATAATGCACTATGGGCATACCGAACTGCTTATAAGACATCTATCGGTATGTCTCCATACCGTTTGGTTTATGGTAAGGCTTGTCATTTACCCGTTGAGCTAGAACACAAAGCATTGTGGGCATTGAAGGCCTTAAATTTGGACTGGTCAAAAACTTCAAGGGAAAGGGCAGAACAGTTGAACGAACTGGATGAATTTAGATTTAAATCGTTTGAAAGTTCAGCCATCTACAAAGAGAAGATGAAGAAATGGCATGATTCTCGAATACTCAAGAAGGACTTCAAGGTAAGAGATTGGGTTTTATTATACAACTCTCGACTTAGACTCTTTCCCGGAAAGCTCAAATCCAAATGGTCTAGACCTTTTAGAGTAACACGAGTGTTCACCAATGGTGCCATAGAAGTTGAGGATCATGAAGGACCTCCATTTAAAGTGAACGGGCAATATCTGCAATTATTTTTTGGGGATTGTCAAGAGATTTCTTTGGTTGAAGTTGTGTATTTAGAAGACGCCTGACGGCGCTGCTGCGTCGTGCCATGACGTTAACTAAGGCGTTGTTTGGGAGGCAACCCAAAACTATTTACTATTTCCTTTTACTTTAATAAAATAATGGTGTGTTGATTGTGCAGATGGACTCAAGCCATCATCAACATTGGAGTCTATAAAACTCGGTGAGCTTTGGAAATTATTGGCGAATTGCCGACCATGTCGGCGATCACGAGGGAAACTGCCGATTGGACCTCCGTAAACCAGAGGTTCTGTAAAATTTGGTGAAGAAGCTGAACAATCGGCACTCCACCGAGTGAGTAGGCGAGCTTGACTATCGTCGCCGAGTGGGAAAAAATTGGGTGATCTTTGCAAGCCAAAGGTTTAAAGGTTTTGACTGCATTCCCTTTCCCCCACTTTTCATCTGTCCAAACTCACACTAGTACTCTAGTTTTTATATTTCTTGCACTTTTAAGAGTATCTTACTGGTTGAACTGTGCTCGGATTCAGACCGCATTGCTACCTAACACGTCAGTAATATCTAATTCGGCATCAAAGGTTGGTAATCGAACCCCTCAGTTATTCGATCAAAATTTTTACTCATTTGCATGATGTTGAAATGATTGAAACTCGTTGTTGAGTCTCTGAGTTGATGAGATTGCATGTGTTACCAATTACGATTCAATACTTACTAAGTAATTGGTAGAATCCCACTAGATCGTGCATTGATTTGAAATCGTGTTGATATGGGTGCGTAAAAATTGCTATGGGTCTTCGATGAATTTGTGTCTTAGGTGCTTAAATTGTGTTTTCGGGGGGGGGGAGGTGTTGCGGGGTCAATTTAAAAAGTAGGCATGATAGGTGATTCGGCGAGCTGTGATGAGCTCGCCGAACCACTCTACGGTTCACCTAAGTACCCCATCTCGCCTTTACTATCATGCATTATTTATTGTAGCTGCTGTAATTTTTGGTGAGAAGCACATGATCGCTAAGTGCACTCGGTGACTCACCGAATGACACCTTAATCACCCTTTGTCTGCACCCCTAACTCCTTCTGCATTGTGACCTTCAACGGATTATCGGTGGCAGGCCGAGTGTATTCGGCGGCATGCTAAATAGATTATCTCGGTTTTTTTGCAGATAAAAAATCTTGTTTTTGATTGTCGAAGATGTTCTAACTTTATCTCGAAGTGGTTTGCAGAAATGGCTAGGCCAAAAGTTGAAGGAATGGACATGCCACCCCGACATGTAAGAGCACGAGATTTTAAAAGAGATGAAAAGATAGGAGAACTGGCCAAAGAAAGAAAAGAGAGTAAGAAAGCAAGTGCCAGCAGGAGGATCCATATTGACCCCACTATTTCTTCGTGGAAACGTGGATTCTACACGGCTATAGAATCCTTTTTGGCGGGCCATGAAATGGACAGAATGGTTGCGGCTAACATTACTGCACAAGCTAGGAAAAATGAACATAATGCGACCCAAAATGATAATCCGGGGACCATTGTCAAATTCCAGGCTAATGCATCGGGCAACGATGCCCCGACAGATGGAACAAACATGTAGACAGGATCCCTTCTTTACCTTCCTCTCTATTTTTCCTTATTTTCACTGTTGGATATTCATCATTTGCATTTGAGGACAAATGCATTTATTTGTGGTGGGGTGAGGCCCACCTTGTTTGCTTGTTTTGGATATTCGTGTTTTGTATATTTGGGTTGATATGTTTTTAATTGTTAAAATTTTTTTCGTGGATGTTTGAGCTCATTGATCCTCTTTTTGATCTTAAATTTCTTAGTTTTGACCTTTCCAAAAAAAAAATTGATTTTCGAAATTTTTTGCCACCACTTGTGTTGAAAGTGACTGTTCTTTTGCAAAGTTTAAGTCTCGGTTTCGATCAATACTGATGACTTGAATGGTGCTCCCAATCGAACTAACATGAATGTGCGGCTACGACGAGACCAAATAAAGTTGCATAGACAATATGTGAACTCTTTGCATCTTGTTGTGATTAGCCATTTATCGAATTGATTCTCTTGTAATGACCATTGCACACTGGCGAAAGAGTGTAGTCTTGTTTGACGTAAGTGTCGATGCCTTGTGTGGTTAGCTTACTTTGAACTATGCATGAACAAACCTAGAATTTTCCCTGTTAGTCTGATTGATTTAGAAAGGTGTAATCTTGAGATGATCTTAGGCAATTTTAAAGAGTGTGAGCCAAAAGACCAAGAAGAAACTACTACGTAACAGACCAAGAAGAAACTACTACGTAAAAAACTACAAAATTAAAAGACCATATAGACCAAAAAAGAAATTGACAGAATGTACTTGCAATAATTGTGGTAAACTAGGACACATAGCTAAAGATTGCAAATTACCTAAAAATCCAAAGAAAAAACAAATATCAGAAATATTAATAGACGATGAAAAATACATACAAATAGACTATATAGATTATGATTTAGAAAGCGATCATAGTATATATGAATTATCAGAAAACGAAATAGAAGATAACTTAGAACCAGATGATAATGACATAAATGACTGAAACAGACGTAAAAATAATAACCCAAGAAGAATATCAAGATAAAGAATCTTTAGAACAAAAAAAAATATTCGATAATAATATATTTGAACAAATAAAAGGAAAAGAATTAGACTTAAGCGTAGAAAAAATATTCGAAATACCAACAATACGAAATTGGTTTAAGCGACACAAAGAAGAATATTATGTAGTAAGTCAAAGAGAACATATCATAGATTGTAAATACACTAAAGGAAAAGCAAAAATACCAATAATAAACAAACGAATAATAAATAAAGAAATACAAGATATTAAGGCTAAAAATACAATTAACTATGTACATTTAGGAGGAACAGAAATATTAATTAAAGCATCTTTTAGAGAAGGAAAAGATACACCCATAGAAATATACTTAGCGGATGATATAATTATACAACCCATAGAAAAAAGTATAATAAGTGCAGTAAAAGGAAACCTCATATACGAAAAATTTAAATTCATAATAAGTGCTAACTACTCAATAGCAATAAATGACAGAAACATCGATATATCACTAGTATTATATTGGAAAATGTCAGGGATAGAACTAGCCCCAAGAAGTAAAATATTTACAGCTAGTTATAAAAACTTATATGTTTTAACAACAAAACATAAAATAACAGCAAAAAATAAAATAAAATAAATAAAAATAGAAAATCCTTTCGAAAGAATAGTTACAGTCATAGATAATAATTATTATAGTTATAATGAAATTAATATAGAAGAAGATTTAGAAATAGTAAAAGAAAGATTAAGCACATCAAAAAGAACAAACATAAACTATGAAATACCACAAATATCATAAAAAATGAGTACCTCAAAAAGAATAGATAAAACTCCACAAAAATCAATGGAAGAAGAAATAGAACCATATCATTACTACATAACGGGAGTAATGGAACAACGAAAATATTTAATATTAATAAAT
>JAJOOO010026976.1:0-20122 GCA_029582685.1 Solanum piurae
GAGTGAGAGAGCGAGATCTGGGAGAGGGGAGAGAGGGGAACAAAAATATATGTATATATACAATTTTCTCTCGCTTTATACAAACACAAACGCATTTTATACAATTTGCGTTTTTTGTATAAAGTGAGAGAGCGAGATCTGGGAGAGTGGTGAGCGAGATCTGGGAGAGGGGAGAGAGGGGAATGAAAATATATGTATATATACAATTTTCTCTCGCTTTATACAAATACAAACACACTTTATACACTTACATTTGTATAAAAAATGAGAGAGGCGAGGGAGAGAACGAGAGTGGCGAGCGAGATTCACCAGGAGAGAGGTGAAATAACAACAGTTTGCTATGGGGTACAATTAAATCAAACTATATTTATAACATTTAATTTGAATTAATAGTTTGCTATTATATACAATTTTCCCTTCTTTTTATTCAAATAAAGAAACCAAAATGCTACGTGCAACTTTGTAAAAGCAACCGGCCTACTTATTGACTTCAATTTTTTAACGATTTAATGGAATTAAAAGAGCTTACTAATTAGAAAATGATATCATTATCATTATTAAATGTGGATTAATTATTAGTTATCCTTATTGGCGGTTTCTCATTGACTTACAAAACCTTGTGATTATTCATTTTGTTAAAGTACTAGTTATAATTACAGATATATATATTTTAATATTTAGTAATTTGATATGATTTTTTAGTGGAGATAATATTTTTTTTCCAAATAAAGCATGCTACCATATGGCGTGACAATTGACAAATATTCTTCCGTCTACAAAGAAAAGGAGAAGTAAATAGAAAGGAAAAGCAAATAGTAAAGTCTAAGCAAGTAGAAAAGATATATAAAAATAGAATTTATTTTTATGTAATTGATTGAGAAATTAGTTACAAATTATAACTTGTTTGGATGGTTGTCACGTATTATTTTATCTTATATTATATTTGATAAATGAAGAATTTCACATCGGAGATGAATGAGGTGACTTGGATTTTTAATATAATTTTGAATATTTTTTAAAAAAATTAATTATTGGAGTTGTGTTAGATGCAAAGCTTTTTAAATATTAAAGTCGAGCCTTCTGAATAGATTGATTACACATTCAGTGGGAGATGACAATGTCTGATCGGGCATACACTAATATCACACGATATTCTTAGACATGCATGCTGATGAATGAAGAATCTCACATTGAAGATGAATGAAGTGTCTTTGACTCTATATATAAGTTGAATAATCCTTTCTCTTAAGCTAGCTTTGGCATTGAATTAAATCAAAATTCCATTTTACAATATTATTCTGATAAATATAAAATTTGAGTAAATTAATCATTTTTCTATCATTACATAATATTACATATCATTTTTAAAAAAATTTAACTTACAATATAATTAAAAAGACATTAGAATACAAAATAAAACTATTATTAAAAAATCGAACGGTAAAATTAAATAATAAGCAAAGCATATATCAAATTCATCGTGAAATAAAATAAAACTTTTTACGATTTAATCGATACAATAAAATTCAATCGACAATCAAACAACCACTTCATTATATATAAGTATATAGCAAAATAAATACGATACAATACAATACAATATATCTCATGATCTTATAAATAACTCAAAGTTATTAGTCGAATTTTAATACAAATACGACTAATGGTTGAAAAATGAAAAATTGGGCAAGAAAAATTGATTTTTTGTGAAAAGACAGAGACCAAATACATCCAATCTTGAGATCCAGTTGACGACAGAAAACAATAAAGAATCTCAATAATTTAGTCAAATTCAGATCAGATTATACACCATATAAGAATCATGCAACTCCTTCATCAATTTCTCTAACAATTTTGATCCAAAATTTTAAAAAAAATGGCAGCAGGCAATGCATATCTGGGTTCATTGAAGCAGAGCTTCCATGAAACAAGCAAAGAAAGACTGTTACTACTCAGAAAAGGCTACTCAGACTTGAGTGTAGGTGGTGGTGGTAGTTCTTTTACAGGAAACGAGAACTTTCTAGAACGTATTCGTTATCGAGTTTCTGAGTACTGTAACAATGTCAAACAAGCTGCAAGTAAAGCAGTTAAAATGGGTCGTAGTGATCCGAGAAAGATTATCTTTTCTGCTAAAGTGGGTTTTGCTCTTGCCCTTGTTTCGATTCTCATTTTCTTCAAAGAACCCATACCCTATATTGGTAGCCACTCCATTTGGGCGATTCTTACTGTTGTCGTTGTTTTTGAATTCAGCATAGGTATGTGAAAATCTCGTCTTCTTCTTCTTTTTTGAATTGGGGTAGGGAAGGGGAAATACCGGAAGGGATTACAAGATGTTGAATTGAATCCAATCCGTTGAAAGTTCAGTAGTTCAGACAATCAACCAACTGAGCTATTTAAGTTCTAGTAAAATTTCATTTTTTTGAAAAATTTTGAAAAAAAATTGGGGTAGAAGGAAAATTAGGGAGTGGATTGAATAAATCGAAACCTGACCAATAAGGTGAAAGTTCATGTAGTTCTGTAGCCAACCAACTGAGCTAACGAGGGGATCTCCTAAAATTTGTTTTTATGTATCAATTTTGCAGTTTTTTTTATATTTTATTGATTGAAGGAAGAAAAGGGTTATTGCTTATTTGAGATTATTGTAACTTAAATGTGTAGGTGCGACGCTTAACAAAGGATTTAACAGGGCTTTGGGGACGTTTTCTGCTGGAGGATTAGCTTTGGGCATTGCTGAACTGTCTCTAATGGCTGGAGGATTTCGAGAGATTTTGATTGTGATCAGTGTATTTATTGCAGGTTCGGATTCAATTTTTAGAGTTTTAGTATACTTCAAGTTTTATGATTGTGTTTATGTATGAATCATGATGAAAAAGGCTATGTATTCATTTTGTCTTGTTTTCTCTGCTTCTCTTTATTAGCTTAGAGATTGAAAAAGTGAAGTGAGAATCAATTAGATCTAGCTAGAAACTTTAAATACGTTGACTATATAAGTTAATAAATGTAAAAGCAAAAGCCAAATTGGACAGAAAATGAAAGTTGAACCATATATCAAGTTTCTAAATTCGATGCAACTTGAGCACTTAATTCGTGTCCTTCTGTGAATTAGGCTTCAATCTTTCAACTGTTCAATGCAATGTGAACTTAGGTTTCATGACTTCAGAATATTGAAGGGGGCAAAAGGCCAAATTTTCATAATCATGGTTTGAGGACAGCAGCTTATGCAGAAAGGCGTGAACTTGCTTCTTCATATAGTTTTGATATTAGGATTCGAGGGTTTTCAATTTCTTCTTGGACTATATATATAATTTTTTTTTGGAATATTGGATTAGAAGGATTTCAAACTATAGGTGATTAGTAGCACAAATGGAACAAGGAAAGAAATATAGCGAGGGTCTTCTTCCAGCCTGGCAACTGGGTGACATGAACAGTAAACTGGAGAACGAAAAGATGAAAAGAATCTGACCTATTATCTCCTCAAAATAAGCACCTATATTAGGCGCAACTAAAGCGTCAATGATAACTATGTCGACAAATAGGTGTTTTTGTTCTCAGGAGTTAACCATATTTTTGTGTATGTAATTTGCATCTTCTTGATGCCTTTCTAATACAACATCTTACTTCATCAAAAAAAAAACTATGTCGACAAAGGCGTAGTTCTCCTCTTGAATTGAGTGAACCTCTTGACACATATATGTCCCTTGGGTTTCAACTTCATAAAAGAAGAATAAATCAGTCTAGCACCCTTAATAAAATGCTTAGGTTCAATAGCTTACTGAAGAACGTTGCATTGATTCAGATTTCAAGAAAATCACATTTCTATAACAGTTGTTCAAAGGAAAGGAAAGTTTTTTTCAGCTTATCTTACCTCCCATGTACCTTATGCATCAATATCACAGTCAGAATCACCATTTTTCTTCTTGTATCACATCTAAGCGTTAAATGGGACATTGAGAAGAAGAGTTTGCTTGCTTAATACATGATATAAAAGATAATAAAGGTATTTACTAAATATGATTATATGTTCCAAGGCTAATACATACTATGATATCCTAATATGTACTTCTCCTATAATATATAACATACTCTCTCTCTCTCTCTCTTTTGCTTTCTCTTTCTATTTCCTTGTACCTTTTTGTGAAAATATGCGTGTGTGTGTGTATATATATATATATATATATATCCGGTAAATCACTTCTATCCTACTCTTATCTCTACCTTTCTCTCTTTCACTCAGGATTTTGCGCAACTTATATGAAATTGTATCCCCCACTGAAGGAATATGAATATGGATTCCGGGTTTTCTTATTGACATATTGTATAGTGCTAGTATCGGGGACTTCGGATTTTGTAAAGACAGCTGTTTCTCGATTGTTGCTAATTGGGGTTGGAGCTGCTGTTTGTTTGGTTATAAATATATGCATCTTCCCCATTTGGGCTGGTGAAGATTTGCACAAATTGGTGGTGAAAAACTTTAAGGGCGTCGCTACTTCTTTGGAAGGTGAAGATTCTTTCATCTCTTATCTTTAGGTTGTCTTGGGACAACATAAACATGATATGCTTGACTGATATCTGCCATGCTTCTTTTTAGGTTGTGTCAATGACTATTTGCAATGTCTTGAATACGATAGGATACCATCAAAAATTCTTCTTTACCAGGCATCTGATGATCCTATCTACAGTGGTTACAGGACTGCTGTAGAGTCCACCAGCCAAGAAGCTTCTCTGGTAATTCTATGTTGCTATTGATGCTTAACTGTGAATATGTTGTATTTCCTCCATTCAAAGTTGAATGTCCCATCTGGCACTATATTATCCTAAGGTCTGAAAGTGTTCAACTTTAAATGGGTATCATGTGGAGGTTAGTAAGTTTTATGTACTAATAAATCAAAGAATAAAGGTAGAGCACATATAACTAATAGTTGAGGCTGATAAGTTTTGTGTATCAAAGAAATCAAAGAATAAAGTTAGAGCACGTGTAACTTATAGTGTAGCTTTACAATATTTTGGATGGAAAGAGAAAAAAGAAGAATTTAGGCATTCATTAGGGATGGTGGAACAAAATCTGTTTTCTTGGGTTGCTAATTTTGGTATCTTGGTTCAGTTAGCTTTTGCTGTGTGGGAACCCCCTCATGGACGGTACAGAATGCTCAATTATCCTTGGGGTGAATATACTAGAGTTAGTGGTGCACTACGACACTGTGCTTTCATGATAATGGCAATGCATGGATGTATTCTTTCGGAAATACAGGTATAGCTTTTTCTAAAAATCTCAAACTTAGCGTAAAGCAATATGCTGCACAGATTTTTTTGTTATTTTATATTCCATACGTTTGAAGCCTAACTCATACCTGCCAGTTACTTTCTTTCTTTTTTCGTTTTTAGTCTGTTATAGAATTAGGCAGCTTGAATAATCATTAATCAATAGGAATATTTTAGATGTATAGTAGATAAGTACTTAAATTAATCAGCATATGTATAAGAGAGATGTACTTGAATTAATCAGCATACTAGACGTGTGCAGTTCTACGTAACCTTTTTATTTTTTTGATAATGGTGGTGTCGGGGTTTGCTTGCTTGCACCTCTATTATTCCACAGAGTACCTGCTACTTGGTAACGTTGCCACCAAGGTTTAGGAAGATGGAAAGAAATCACCTAACCTTTTTTTGTCTCTGCTGGGGTTGAACCCTAGTCTCCAAGGTTTTCACCCACTATATTAACTGCTAGACCACACCTTTTGAATGCAGTTCCACATAACCATGATTAGGAAATGGTAGACACATAGGAACTATGCTAAAGTTAGTACCTGTTAAGGGGTTTGCACTATTTCTATGGTAAAACACGAAAGGTGTGCGCAGAACTATTAATTAATTTTTAATCAGATGAAAACTCAATTGATTCTTCAGTACTAATTTTCAGAATGTTGACATATCAGATTAGTTAGTTAAGTAATTGACAGGTCTCATTTGTTTGACTAACCTATTTGGCTTTGGGGATAAAAACTCAACCGTGGAACTGCAGTTTTGGTTTGCTATATATATTTCATAAAATGTTCAGAGTTTTCTCCTTTTTTTTTTGTAATTTTACGTAGTAGTCAAATATCGACCTTCGTGCCCTTCACAAAGATTAACACCATGCCACTGGATTGTTTGATAAATACAACAACATACCTAGTGAAATCCCACAAGTGGGGTTTGGGAAAGGAGGTGTACGCAACCTTACCCCTACCTTATAAGGGTAGAGAGGTTGTTTCCGATCGACCCCACTTTAGGAGTGCTTAAACCTTGAAGCTGGTTAACTCTTAGGTTGGACATTTGGCCCTTAATACAAACACCTTAGGCCCTTAATACATCCGTGGACACTGTCTTTAAGAGGGAAGCACTAGCTGGACAGTAGAAAGAGTCTTTTCCTTCTTGAGGATGGCAGGAAAAGGAAACATAAGGGAGGGTTAGAATCACCACTAGCATTGCCAACTACACCAACTCCTTAATATTTTATGGAATTAAATAAATAGTGTAATAAATAAGCTACTCTCTTTGGGATCTTGGGCGGATAGCGGGAATATAACCAGCATAGCAAAGTGATATAAATTACGAACAAAATATGTGAATGAATGTGTTAATGATCAGGAATAATAAATGAGAAATTTAACTTAAGAAAACCAGTCACTCCAAACTTTGTACTCCATTTTGATATCTTCTTAATTAGAAATTTGAACTGGTTGATTATTTTTCTTATCTTACATATGTAACTTCTCTTTTTTCTTCATAAGCACCTTTCTTTGCTAAATCCCATGCTTTAATTGCACAAAATGCCCCAACTGGTCTTGGTGCTTTTCACCTTTGATAACTATGTTGAGATGACTTTTGTCCTAGTGTCATCCTTTTATTACTTGAACAGTTTGAAGGAAGCTTCTCAAGAAGTATTTATATAGAAAACCCTTTAATGTCAGTTTCAACTTAAGTAACATGACAAAATTTCATCTAGCGTGATGGCAGTTCACCAAACTTTTTTAGAAATGCTCTAATCTCGAAGGAGTTTTGTCCAAACATACATCATCTTAAAATTGGGCTATATTTGGCTATCGGTTCAATGATGAAGCTTAAAAGTCTTGTTTTATTAAGTCTTACTATAGACCAATAAAACGTTCTCTTCAACATTCAAAGATATGGAAGTGATCTTGTAAATACAGTTTCTAGGTTCTCCACTTAATAGACATAATATATATATATATATATATATCCGTTTTAGTATCTTTTCCTCTAAATAAACTAAAAATTCAAGAATCTTTGTCTATTCATCAGTGACAGCTAGCTGCATAAAATACATAAAACTGATTTTGGAGCTATATATATTGCCTGTTTGCACTTGTTATGGTTCTTGATTTTAGATAAAAAAAAATCATGCTCTCTTCGTGCATTTTTTTTTCTTTCTTGTAGGCAGCATCTGAATTGAGGCGGACTTTTATGAAGGAGATTCGGAGAGTTGGGACTGAAGGAGCTAAAGTGATACGACTGCTTGGGGAGAAAGTTGAAAAGATGGAGAAACTAAGCCCCGGAGATCCTCTCAAAGATGTTCATGAAGCTGCTGAGGATCTCCAATTGTTGATTGACCAAAAATCTTATCTTTTGGTTAATGCAGAGAATTGGGAAAGTTCAAAAAGACCTAAGAAGTTTGAAGATCCTGAACGCTTACAAGAACTTAAGGACAATGAACCTAAACCAATGGTAATTAACTCCCTTAGTGAAGCAACTCTCCATCTAAGGTCTGCTCACACATTGAAACACATGGATACTCTTAATCCAAATGTAAGTGTCAACTTTTCTACTTCACAATGGGGTTCCTCAGCAGATGTATTCGCGCAGCAGACAATGTGGCCTTCACGGCTTTCACTTATTGGAGATGTGATTTTAAACGAACGTGAAGTACGAACTTTTGAAAGTGCTAGTACATTATCATTGTCAACATTTACGTCCTTGTTGATTGAGTTTGTTGCAAGACTTCAGAATCTTCTTCATGCATTTCAAGAGCTCAGTGAAAAGGCAAAATTTAAGGAACCTGAAGATACTAAAGAGGCAACTACTCTTTGAGGCAGGTTATGTAACCTTTCCTTCTGCTATTGACAATCACAAAGATGTTATCGATCAAAAACTATCATGTCAGGTTTTGGCTTGGAATGAAAACTATTCTCTTGAAGATGTTTTTGAGATGATTATGTATACGATAACTAAGAATTGTAGAAATGTCAAGAAAAGGTTTCTGTTCTGCAGCATGTTTTCAGAGCTGTGAATCCAATAGATAAAAATCTTGTTGACCCAAAAAGTGTATTAGTGCATGAAGAAGAGTACATGTATATGTACATTATAATATTTGTACTTGTTTCTGATGAATCTGTAAAGCATTCAAGATCTTTAAATGACATTAGCTGGATAATATGGTCTTGCCATGATATGCAGATCCCAGATTGCATCTCTAAAAGATGCTTTCAGAATGACCTGCATGAATTATTAAGTAATTTATTGAAAGTCATTTGTTTAGCATTCTAAGTTTTTCTTGCTTCCACACCGCCAGTGGCGCAGACAATATTTTCACTATGAGGGTTTAACATCTACTATATATTTCGGCAAAGGGAGTTCGAAACAATGTCCTAGCTTATTAACTTCACCAAAGACTGTTCTGAGGCTCAATACTATTACTTTTATTCAGCTTGAAAATCAATGAGATCATCAAGCATCTCTTTAAACATGTAGAAACTAGAAACCCTCTTTAGAAGAGAGATCAAATTTCTATTCACCACTGGGAGCGTCTAATATCTACAAGCATTAGTTGAGGTGTTAAAGTGAAAATTAACACACACATTTGAGATAGTACTTGAGAACTAATGTAATTCCTTTTCTTGGGTGTCATCTCAAATGCGTGTTTGTTAATTTTCCCTGACTTTTAATATACTAACAGAAAGTAAATTATTAAGTGCAAAAAAAAAGTAGAATTGTTTTCAATATTGTCATCTTTTTGGAGATATACTCAATAGGGAAAGCATATTCTTTGACTTTTATAAATTTAATAATATAATATATAGTAGTAATATTTTGCAGAAAGAAAAATTTCATAAATATTGTTCATTAGTTAGCCCAAGGACAAATATTAATTACAATTACGAATTTTAAAGGGTTGATTTATTCGTATAGTTAGTCAGCAATGGGTGGTGTTGGTTCACGTAGGATAGGATTTAGGAAGCAGCCCCCGCGAATTTTCAAAGCCATGTTTGTTTGAATTTTTTATAATAATAAAATAAAAATGTGTGTGATTTTTGCACGAGTTTCACACTCTATTTTATAAATCTATCAAATTTGAATTTGTGCTAGAAAGTCTAATAAATTCGAATTCTTCTGATAAGAATTGCAACATGATTTTTTTTAACTTCAGAGTCGTAATTACAACACTCAAGCTATTGCTATTGAAATTGAAATTACAAGTAATTAAAGGACACATATAATAATGAAAACGAAATATTTAGGCTCTAAGAAGGGAGATGAGAGGAATAAGATTCTTTTCTTGATAATAGGTATAATTCTTGAATCACATATTAGTTACCATTAACTTTTTTGATTGAACCATTCCCATGCCCCACTATTCAACCTGAATCTCAAATTAACCTAATCCTTCTGTTTGTTCTCGCCTCAATAGTTCTTGTCAGCCCAATAACTATTTGTGTGTATCTGATATCCACATTGGATTGGACTTGATTCATAATAGGATATATTCCAATAGCGGTGATTTCATATCCAAACTCGTACAAAAGCAAGATAAAATTGATTTATTATTTTTACAATTAATTTCTTTTTCAAAATGTAAATAAATTTGTAAAATTCTCACAAAAAAATTCCTAAAATATCTTGCTACGAGTAAACGAGGAACAATTTGACATAGATTGATACCGACACCTCGAAATTTGGTAATCTCGCCTCCATTAACAATTACTTATGAATCCTTTTTCGGTTTACACCCATTATCTCTAATCCTTCAAATCTTTTTTGTGGAGTCAATAAATTATATGCCTTTGGTTGAATCACAAGGACTTACTTCAATTTTGACTACCTCATATTGGGAATTTGCTCTACGCTCTATCTATAAAGAGGTTGGAGCTATTGCGGATAAGCAAACTATAACTATTCTTGTTTGCTTAAACTAGTAAAACTATTTTTCTTAATTATGATTTCTTAAGAAAAGTGTAATTAGCTTTTGTCTTTTAATTAAAAAAAACAAAAATTGACAACTACTAATAAGAATAATTTCTTAAAGAACATGAGGAAAATGGTTCAAAGCGGACAATTTAACTCCAGTTAGTCCTTCGATGAGCCTGTTGTATTACGTGTCTTATTTTTCATTGGGGGAATAGTTATGAGCTTTCTGCCTCCATATTTATTAAAAATGCAGTGTCACACATTAATGAACAAAAATAAATATTCTGATTTCTTCCCCTGTTTTCTCTTCTCTTTTATTTTTTCTTCCTAGGTTAAAAATAATGACAAATAAAAAAAAATAGAAATTAAAATAATAAACGAATAAATATGAACAGAAAAAATAATTGACCAAAAATATATGAATTAGAAATATATCTCAACTATTTAGAATCGATGTCTTTGAAGTTCAATTTTTGTTCAAAAAGACTTAAAAAACATAAGTAAATTATATTTTATATGATTATATATAATTTATTGATTAATTTATATTTAATAACAAAGATTGAAAGATTTTCGTAGAAAAGATTTCAATAACCTTAATATGATATTATATATTTTAGTATTTAATTTTCTTAAAATCGAATATAATATTAATAGCGGAATTTTTTATTTCGATACACTCAATTGTATTTATCAAAGTATACAAACCATAACTAGGATTCTCTAAGCTATGTGAGCTTCAATTTTTTTATGACATATTAATGTGTCATAATCATAGTCTATTTAATCTACTTGCCACAATATTTTAATACTTTTAAAGAAACTTTGTCTAGTGTTACGGATTAGATTTTGGATGAAATTACTCATCAAATTTCAAACCTACCCTAATATACACTATACACTATAGTTGGTGAATATAAGTTTTCAGAGTTGTTGAAACTATTTTTCGGTCCCAAAAATAATTATTCTTACCATCCCATAATATATATATATATATATAGATGTTATTTATGCAACTATGTACTTTGGTATGGTATTCAATATGTCACCTCTAAATATATGGTACCGTTACGAATAGCAAAAATAAAATAAAATGTATACCATATACCACACCAGATACCATAATGCAAAAACCACGATATCAAATTTTTTGATATGGAATGGAAATTCGGTAAATATACCATGTTAGAAAACTAATAGAGAAATTAAAGTTTGAGGCGTGAAAGATAACTATCTTTCAAGAGTTATTGCCTGTATATCCATAGAGGGGAGACAAACAATTTTCTATCAGGATACAACAAAGCCTGGAACTAGGGCCGTCTCAACCCCTAGTCCATTAAAGCCATCGCTTGGGGGGTCCATTTTTAATTTTTTTCTTATAAAAGTTATTAATTTTAAAAAAAATTATATGTCCTATTAGTTCTATGATTTCTACTAAGGAAATTGCATATAAGATGAATATAGAACCAGGATTTCGTAAGAAACAGTTTGATGAAAATATTGATAACAAAATCACAAAATTTGTATATACATATGAGGACCTCCGTAATGAGTTGAGAAACCATCACGTAAACTCGCACCATTTTTTTAACGCCAACTTCCACATTTACAGGCTTCTTTTTAGGAATTACGTAAATTCCTAAATTTTTCGTGTGTTATTTAGTCCATGGATCTGGCGTCTCGAAGCACCCAAAAAATTTCTCTCAAAAAACTTTATGAGGACCTCTGTAATGAGTTGAGGAACCATCACGTATACTCGCACTATTTTTAACATCTATTTCCTCATATAAAGGTCTTTTTTTAGGAATTACGCAAATTTTTCAATTTTTCGTGCGGATTAGCTTATGGATCAGCGTATCAGAGAACCCAAAGTTTTTTCTCAAAAAACTTTATGAGGACCTCTGTAATGAGTTGGGGAACCATCACGTGTACTCACACTATTTTATTAACGCCTATTTCAGTATTTACAGACCTTTTTTTAGCAATTATGAAAATTCCTCAATTTTTCGTATGTAAAAGCCCATGGATCTGGCGCTTCGGAGTACCCAAATTTTTTTTCTCAAAAAACTTTATGAGAACCTCTGTAATGAGTTGGGGAACCATCACGTATACTCGAACAAATTTTTAACGCCTTTTTCAGCATTTACAATTTTTTTTTTAGGAATTGCGCAAATTTCCCAATTTTTCGTGTATGTTAATCTATGGATCTGGCGCCTCGGAGCACCCAAAACTTTTTTCTCAAAAAACTTTCGGAGGACATTTGTATTGAGTTGGAGAACCATCATGTATACTCACACCATTTTTTTACGCCAATTTCCGCCTCTACAAACCCTTTTTTAGGAATCGTGTAAATTTCTCAATTTTTTGTGTATTAATATTAGCCCATGGATCTGGTGCCCCGAAGCACCCAAAAAATTTTTCTCAAAAAACATTAGGAGGACCTCTGTAATGAGTTGGGGAACCATCACGTATACTCACACCATTTTTTTAACGCTTATTTCCGCATTTACAAGCCGTTTATTAGGAATCGCAAAAATTCCTCAAATTTTCATGTGTATTAACCCATGAATTTGGCTCCCGGGAGCACTACAATTTTTTTTTCTCAAAAAACATTCAGAGGACTTCATTATTCTGGAACCATCACATATACTCACACAATTTTTTGAACGTCCATTTCCACATTTACAGGCCCGTTTTTAGAAATCGCGCAAATTTCTCAATTTTTCGTGTGTATTAGCTCATGTATCTGACGCCACGGAGCACCCAAAATTGTTTTCTCAAAAAACTTTATGAGGACCTCCATAATGAATTGGGGAACCATCACATATACTCACACCATTTTTTTACGCCCATTTCCGCATTTACAAGCCTCTTTGAATTTTCTTAATTTTTCGTGTGAATTATCCCATGGATCTGGTACCCCGGAGCTCCCAAAGCTTTTTTCTCAAAAACCTTTATGAGGACCTCCGTAATGAGTTGGGGAACCATCACGTACATTCACACCATTTTTTAACCTCCATTTCCACATTTACATGCCTTTTTTATGGAATTGCGCATATTCATCAATTTTTCTTGTGTATTATCCCATGGATCTGGCGCTCCGGAGCACCCAATTTTTTTTCTCAAAAAACTTTATGAGGACCTCCGTAATCATTTGGGGAACCATCATTATACTCATACAATTTTTTTAACATCCATTTTCGCATTTACAGGCCATTTTTTAGATATAGATCAAATTCCTCAATTTTTCGTGTGTATTATTAGCCCATGGATCTGGCGCCCCGAAGCACTCAATTTTTTTTCTCAATAAACATTACAAGCTCCGTAATGAGCTGTAGAACCATCACGTATACTCACACCAATTTTTAACATCCTTTTTTACATTTATAGGCCTTTTTTAGGAATCACACAAATTTCTCAAATTTTCATGTGTATTAGCCAATGGATCTGGCGCCCGAAGAACTCAATTTTTTTTAAAAAAAACTTTATGAGGAACTCTATAATGAGTTGGGGAACTATCGAGTGCACTCGCACCAATTTTTAATGTCTGTTTCCGTATTGACAGACCTTTTTTAGGAATCACGCAAATTCGTCAATTTTTTTGTGTATTAGCCCATGAATCTGGCGTCCTAGAACACCAAAAAAATTTCCAAAAAACTTTATGAAGACTTCCATAATGAGTTGGGGAACCATCACGTATACTCACACCATTTTTAACACAATTTCCGCATTTACAACTCTTTTTTTATGAATCGCGCAAACTTCTTTTTGTGTGTATAAGCCCATGGATCTGGCGCCCCAGAGCACCCAAATTTTTTCCCTTAAAAAACCTTATGAAGACCTTTGTAATGAGTTGGGGAACCATCACGTATACTCGTACCATTTTCTTAACGCTCATTTCTGCATTTACAGGACCTTTATTAAGAATCACGCAAATTCCTCAATTTTTCCTGTGTATTATCCCATAGATCTGGCACCCTTAAGCACAAAACAAAATTCGAATAATTTTATGAGGACCTCCGTAATGAGTTGGGGAACCATCACGTATACTCACATTATTTTTTAAAGTCTGTTTCCGTATTTATTTGCCCTTTCTTAGGAATCTTGCAAATTCCTCAATATTTCGTGTGTATTAGACCATGGATCTAACTCCCCGGAGCACCCTAATTTTTTTCTCAAAAAACATTATGAGGACCTTCGTAATGAGTTGAGGAACCATCACGTATATTCACACCATTTGTAACGTTTATTTTCGCATACAAGCCCTTTTTAAGGAATCATGCAAAATTTTCAATTTTTTGTGTGTATTAGCCCATGAATCTAGCGCCCCACATCACCTATTTTTTTTCCTTAAAAAACTTTATGAAGACCTCTGAAATGAGTTTGGGAACGAACACGCATACTCGTACCATTTTTTTGACGCCCATTTCCACATTTACAAACCTTTTTTTAGGAATCGTGCAAATTTCTCAATTTTACATGTGTATTAGCCCATGGATCTGGCGCCCTGAAGAATAAAAAAAACATTCTCAAAAACCTTTATGAGGACTTCCGTAATGAGTTGGGGAACCATCATGTATACTCACACCATTTTTAAATCTCATTTCCGCATTTACAAGCCCTTTTTTAGGAATCGCGCAAATTTCTCAATTTTTCGTGTGTATTAGACCATGGATCTAACGCCTAGAGCACCCAAAATATTTTTTTTTCTCAAAAAACTTTATGAGGACCTTCGTAATGAGTTGAAGAGTCATCACGTATACTCACACAATTTTTTAACGCTTATTTCTGCATTTACAGGCCTTTTTTAAGGAATCACGCAAATTTCCCAATTTTTCGTGTGTATTAGCCAATTTTTTTCTTAAAACACTTTATGAGGATCTCTGTAATGAGAAGGGGAATCATCACGTATACTCACGCCATTTTTTAATGCCCATTTTCGTATTTACAGGACATTAATTAGAAATCGCGCAAATTCCTTAATTTTTCGTGTGTTAGCCCATTGATTTGGCGCCCTAAAGCACCAATTTTTTTTCTCAAAAAACTTTATGAGGAACTCTGTAATGAGTTGGGGAACCATCATGTACACTCTTACCATTTTTTATAGCCCATTTCTGCATTAACAAGCCCTTTTTTAAGAATCGCGGAAATTCCTTAATTTTTTATGTGTATTAGCCCATGGATCTACCGCCCCGGAGAACCTTAAATTTTTTTCTAAAAAATTATATGAACACCTCTGTAATGAGTTGAGGAACCATCACATATACTCACACCATTTTTTAATGCTTATTTCGGCATTTACTGACCCTTTTTAAGAAATCGCGCAAATTTCAGTCTTTCGTGTTACACACAGCCAATTGATCTGGCGCCCCGGAGCACACAAAATATTTTTCTCAAAGAACATTATGTGGACCTCCGTAATGAGTTGGGGAACCATCACATATACTCACACCATTTTTTAACGTTCATTTCCGTATTAACAGACCCTTTTTTAGTAATCGCGCAAATTCTTTAATTTTTCGTGTGTAATAGCCCATGGATCTAATTCTCCAGAGCACCTAATTTTTTTTCTCAAAATACTTTATGATGACCTTTGTAATGAGTTGGAGAACTATCATGTATACTCACAACATTTTTTTAACGGTCATTTCTGCATTAACAAATCCTTTTTTTGGAATCGCGCAGATTCTCCTCTTTTTCGTGTGTATTAACCCATGGATTTGGCGCCCCGGAGGACCCTAAATTTGTTTCTCAAAAAACTTTATAAGGACATCCATAATGAGTTGGGGAACCATCACGTATACTCACACCATTTTTTTAACGCCCATTTTCTCATTTACAGACCTTTTTTTAGGAATCACACAAATTCTTCAAATTTTCATGTGTATTAGCCCATTTTTTCAGTGTGGTATATCGATCGTTGCATCATTTTGAATTGCAACTGTTTGCCCATAAGAGTATTTTCTACTCTTTCACCATACAACTTCCTTTTCTTCTAAGCGCCTTGGAGCACCCAAATTTATTTTTATCAAAAAAAATTATGAGGACCTCCGTAATGAATTGGGAAACCATCACGTATTCTAACACCATCTTTTTAACGTTAATTCTCATATTTACAGGCCTTTTTTTAGGAATCGCGCAAATTTCTCAAATTTTCATGTGTATTAGCCCATGGATCTGGCGCCCGAAGCACCTAAAAGTTTTTTCTCAAAAAAATTTATAAGAACCTCTGTAATGAGTTGGGGAATCATCACGTATACTCGCATCATCTTTTTAACGCCCATTTTTTCATTTACAACCCCTTTTTTAGGAATCGCGCAAATTCCTCAATTTTTTGTGTGTATTAGTCCATGGATCTGACGCCTTGGAGCACCCAAAATAATTTTCTCAAAAAACTTTATGAGGACCTCTATAACGAGTTGGGGAACTATTACGTATACTCGAACCATTTGTTTAACGCTATTTCCGCATTTACAGGTTTTTTTCAAGAATTACGCAAATTTCTCAATTTTTCGTGTGTATTAGCTCATAGATCTGGTGCCTCAGAGCACTTAATTTTTTTTTCTTAAAATTTTTTATGAGGACTTCTGTAATGAATTGGGGAACCATCATATATACTCGCACCATTTTTTACGCCTATTTCCGCATTTATAGGCCTTTTCTTTAAGAATTACGCAAATTTCTCAATTTTTCGTGTGCATAGCCCATGGATCTGGCTCCTCGGAGCACCCAAAAAAAAATTCTCAAATTTTTTTAAGAGGACCTCGTGTTAGTTGGGGAACCTTCACGTAATATTATAAACTAGTGTATAGGTTAGTACTTATCTCCTAAACTAATTTGGACAAAAGTTAAACACTAAATGAGCTTTGTGAGGGTTTTAGCTCTGAAGCTGTAATTTCCATTTTGTAGATTTCAATCATTTTTCTTCGCCGTCCGGCGCCAACAATCCTCCCGGCAATCCCAATAGCCAGTTATTCCGGCAACTGCTCAAACTCTTTCTGTGAAGAAACCCAGAGAGATACCTCCTGGTTTCAGTAAAAAAGCAACAAATTGAGAATTTTGGTAAACTTGACCAACTTCTTAATGGGTTTTTTATCTAACGACACCATCTTTGACACACATCAACCAAGCAACGAGCAACAATTACCAAGTAACTTATTTTTTAATGGTTATTGATATTGGTTTATTTATCTGCATTTTCATGTGTTATAGAATATAGAATTTCAGCATTCATCTTCTATTACATTCAATCCATGAGCATTCGTGAAAATGTTAGATCAATTAGTTCAACAGGGCAGAAATTTCTGATATAAATTTCAGAAATGAAGGAATTAGTTGTGTTACTCTTCAGGCAAAAAGTAATAACATACCCGATGTAATCCTGCAAGTGAGGTCTATGGAGGGTAGAGTGTAAGTAGACCCTAACCCTACCTCATAGAGATAAGGAAATGTTTTCTTACCTTCAGCTTAAAATAAAGCAACTTTTAGGGCAATAAATTTAAAAAGGGAACTCCTATAAAATTTCCTATAGATTATAGAAGGATGTTGACATGTATACATATGTAGAGTCATTGAAGCAGTTCCGCCGTAGTTGTATGTATTTTGATTGTTAACCTATATATATATATATATATATAAGCAAAGATCCTTACTGAGCAAAAAGAATTTACAAGGATCTATTGAGTCTATCATTGAATTTGTCTCCTCTAATTAATATCTTTACTCCAAAAGTTAAACTAAATGCAACTCGTCTTGATCTTTTGTGATGAATCTACTAACCTTCAAAAGTACCAACATTTCTTCCTGTGCAAATTGACCATATACGAGCTGCCATCATAATTGATTCAAGTGTCGAAAAGAGGCACTTTGTACACAACAATGCCTACTAAACCAAGTGTGCCAGACTAATGGGGTCACTGCGTTTATATTGGTAGGCAAGGAATTCTTAGGCAAAACTTTTAAACCTAGGGACTTCTTCATAAAATATGATTTCCTTAGAAACTCCTAATAAAAGGTTTCTTTCCATCAAGGGAACTTCTATCAAAAAAGGGTATGGATGACAAATTTGTAGATGACGAGGTTATAAATGACCGCATAATATAACAAAGAGTAAAGGTAGCTATTAAATGAAAGTTGAAGGGTAATTTTGACCATTTAATAACTAGTTTTACTCTTCGTTATACTATGTTGTCATTTATACCCCTACTGTCTACAAATTTCTCATTCGTACCCTCTTTTGATAGAAGTTCCCTTGATGGAAAGAAATGTTTTATTAGTAGTCCGTAGGGTAACCATATTTTATGAAGAAGTCCCTAGGGTTAAAATTTGCCTAAGAATTCCTAGCCTACCTATATAAACGTCTGTGACTCCATTAGTCGGGCACACTTGGTTTAATAGGCATTGTTGTGTACAAAGTGCCTCTTTTCGACACTTGAATCAATTATGGTGGCAGGTCGTATATGGTCAATTTGCACATGAAGAAACGTTGGTACTTTTCAAGGTTAGTGGATTCATCACAAAAGATCAAAACGAGTTGTATTTAGTTTAACTTTTGGAGTAAAGAAATTAAATTAGAGGAGACAAATTCCATGATATGCTTGATAGATCTCTGTAAATTCTTTTTGCTTAGTAGGGATCTTCGCTTATATATATAATGTTAGCAATCAAAATACAAACAACTATGGCGGAACTGCTGCGGTGGCTCTATGTATGTATACGAATGTCTACATCTTTTTTTAATTTATTGCCAATTTAATAGGAGTTCCCTTTTTGAATTTATAGCCTTAAGAGCTGTTTTATTTTAAGCCAAAAATCTATCAGAAACAACATCTCTATCTCTATAGGGTCTAGTGTTATGAACGGTGATCGCCAATGGGGAGAGGTGAGGCGAATCTTCATCACCTATTAGATTTGTGGCGAGGCGATCTTCAAAAGGTGACGGCATGTCGACAAAGGTGTCACCTTTTGTATCTTCTTTAAAAAGGCGATCAATTTAGGGTATTTAAAAAGTTAAAAGGTAATTTTAGGGTTTTCTTTCCAAATTTGCACCCTTAAACTGTGACTCCAACTAGTCGGCTCGACTAGATATCTCCGGTGACCAGCCAGACTTTTCAGGCGACTCCAATCCAATACGTATTTCCTCTTTTCTTCTTCGTCTGTTTATTTTTCCTTCTTCTTCATCAGACGTTACTTCTACCTCTGATTTTTTCTCACTATTTTGACTTGTGTTTTGCTCATTTAAGTTCTACACTTTAGTATGTACTATCTATTTTTTCAATTTTTGTATTGAAATATTTGCTAATTTTTTATTGCTATTGCTATTGAGATTTTGATTATTTATATATGATATTAAATATTTTAATTTTTTGGTATTAATTTACGCCACACTTCAAAAAGGCAAGCGGCTCGCCTTGTGGTGAGGCATGCCCTTGTTGCTTTTCGCTGTCCAAAAGAGGTGTACGCAAACTCTACCTTCCCTAGACCCTACTTCTAGTATTACAATGGTATGTTGTTATTCTTTTGCCATAAGAGTTGTGCAACTAATTCCTTCATTTTCGAAATTTATATTAGAAATTTCTTCCCCGTTGAATTAATTGATCTAACATGTTCATGAATGATCGTTGATTTTCTTGTTCTTTTCTTTCGTTTTTCTTCTCCTTTTTTTAATTGATTTTTTGGGATGGGTGGTGTAATGACCCTCATGGTCATTTCTGTGTCTTGCCTTCTGTGTGTCGTTTAGAGCGTTCCTATAGCGACCCCAAGTCATTTATGACTTGCTGGGACTGACAGTTCGGTCACCTGGTCGTTCGTTTGGTCTTGGTGCGAGTTTTTGTGTTTTGGAGCTTATGAACCTTGAACGATCATTTTCGATCAAAAGTTCAAGAAGATGACATCGGAATCCAATTCTGACGATTCCATCAGCTCCGGAAGGGTCATTTTA
>JAJOOO010026977.1:0-15332 GCA_029582685.1 Solanum piurae
TGAATCCTTTGAGATCCATAATCGATTTGAGTTAAGTTATGAGAAAGTAAGTATGAGAATAAGAAGATTTGTATACATGAGTTCCATAATGTTATGTAGACTACGAGTCAAGTCATTCATGCCCATAAATACCGCATGAACTCCATAAGTTGAGTATCTATGAGAGGAGTAATATCTTCATGTCCTAAGTCTTGAGTATTGAGTTCTAATCCATTTGAGATTACATTCCTAATCATGGGACTATTACATGTTACCCATGAAGTCCTTGAGTTGGGTTATTCATGTCCATAATTCTGCATGAACCCTATAAGTCGAGCAGTCTTGAAACGAGAAGTATCTTGGAGTCATTGAGTTGAGTAGTTCATGCTCATGATTCCGCATGAACCCTCTAAGTTGAGCATTCTTGAAATGAGTAGTATCATTGAAGTTCTTGAGTTCCAAGTATTGAGTTCGATCTATGGTTATTAAAACCTTGCATTGAGTTGTTCATGTCCATAATTTGGCATGAACCGTATTTTAAGAAGTCTTTTACAAATGTTTAAACTTTGTTTTAAGACTTTAAGCTTTGAAGTTGAGTAAAGAGTAAGAGTAAAGTTCATTTTTAAAATGATATATGGGAACTAAGTATTCCCAAGAGTAAATGTTTTCACATTTAAGATGAGAGGAAACTGAGATTTCCAAAAGAGTTTTGAGCAAGAAAGGGAACATCGATTCCAAGAGAACTTGAAGCTAAGTTTTTGAGTAATTATCTCAAACCAAAGAAAGAAGTTGTTTTTAAAACATATGAGCTAAGTATATTTTTGGGAGTAGTATTGAGCACTGATATGGGGATGCGAGTTCACATTAACTCAAGTCTCCATAAATCATGTAGCCATCATGGGTAGAAAATTGTCATACTTTTTAGATGAATCCTTTTCGTATAGACTAGTGGATCCACTTAGTAGTTCAGGTCCTATACTCTGGCAAGGTGTAGGATGGCCCGGGTAATGTGGGGCTAATAACGTTGTATCATCACTATAGTTATTAAGTGATGGTTGTCAGTTAGAGAAAATCCCACATCAGTAATTGCATGGTTTCTCAATGGGTTCTTCTTAGTATGAATGGGGGTATGGAGTATCATTCATGCATTGCACAAGTAGACTTTGAGAGGGAGCATGGTATGTCTTTTATGATATTATGACACAGAGTTGACATCACATTTTAAAAAGCTTTTCTTTTTATTGCACATGTTCTAAATTACTTTATATTGAAATGAGTTCAGTTATGTTGAATTGAGTTGAGCTAGGTAAGTTCTGCAGTTTCTTTCAGATTCGTTTCAAGCTTATGTTATGCTTTAGAATTCCCCTTACATGCTCGTACATTCCACATACTGAGTTATTTGGCCTGCATCTTCTCATGATGCATACACAGGTATTCAGGATCATCAACATGAGCTTCGTTGATACATCCAGGAGTTCGAGTTAGCTATGGTGAGCCTCCTTGTTTCCGAAGGATTTCATTTACTTTTCAGTTTAGTCAGAATGTCATGGGTCTTGTCCCGACTTACATCTTTATCAGTTAGAGGCTTCATAGATAATCAATATAGTTGAGAAGTTTGTATTATTCATTTATTTTATTAAATGTTTTAAAGACTTAAGTTGCCTATTTTATGGCGAGTTGAATATATTATTTTTATTCAAAGTTATCTATTTAACATTTTTCAAATTTTCTTAAAGTTGAGTTTATTGAATTTTATTCAGTTTTAAGCTTTTGCATGCTTAAGTTAGTCTTTTGCTTAAAGGCAGCCAGGATGAGGGTTCGCTTGTGGACCAACAATGATTCTCGAGTGTCGACCACATCCAGGGTGTAGGCTCAGGTCGTGACAGGCCCCCTACGAAAGTCACGACGGATGGTGACTCCTCCGAAATGAAACACAAAAGATACTATACTCCAAGGGATCGGTTAGGAATTTAAAGGCAATACCCGAAGAAATGAACGCAACCTATCTACACTGCCTGACCTCGCCAGGATAGCAGCCCGCCCGCTGTGGCGAGGATACACCTGCTAGAGCTGGATATCTGGAAACAGTACGTAGGGGGAAAAGATCATTTCCCCCCATTCCTTACTAAACCTCCCAAAAACTCAAAAACACTCTCAAACACTTCACTCCAAACGTCAATTCTAAGGTAATATTATTGTTCCATATTCTCTTTACATTAATACTTAACTAACAACGATTGCATGACACTAATCGATTGGGTAGAATAGGTTTTTGGGGGTAGTTTTTCGAAAATGAAATAGGTTACTTGTTTTGATAAATAAAGTAGCATGGATACTTTCCTTACGTCCCCCAACGTCTTCATAACATTCTGGGCGTAAGGATTTCGTAGAAATATGGTCGAATCGGTACTAAAATGGAGGGGGGGGGGCTTGAAAAGTCTCTTGAAGTAAAACTTGGATTTGGGCGTTGTTTAGGGGTTATTTCGTTAAAAAAGATTGCATATTATGGTACTAGGGTACTTTATAGGTCCTGATCTGCTGAAATTCAATGAAAAATGGGGATTTTTGGAACGAAGAGGTGCCATGATCGCGTCTGGAGTTAGTCCCAGATGAAGGCCGCTCTGGCGACCTTCATCCCGCTGTGGTGGCCTCCATCATCCCACTCTAGCCGGATTCTGACCGCGGTGGCGGAATATGTCAGACCAGTGGCCTGCATCCCTTTAAGATAGAAAATTTCCCCTTTCATTTTTTAACCAGATTTGGCCTAATTCCCTCGGTGTTCTAACTGCTTATTAACTTTTTGCAGGCTCTCCAGATGACAGGTCTAAATGAGAAAAAATTGCCTTTTATCCGATTTCCCGGCGCTGCTAGTCGAGAGAGATTTCATGACTTTCAGAACAACATGTTCTGCTACGATAAGGGCTTCGTCTAACTCAGGAGAAAGACCCTGCCTTCTATGCTCGCATGATGGAGTTTTGGTGGGCTCCACTGATCGAGGCTCTCCCTGCCGCACGTGTCGACTGGGTGAGGGAATTCTACAATATCCTGCCCACCGTCCGCTGGAACGATCCTCACCCCATCATCCGCATCCGGGGAGTTGACATCTCCCTGAACGCCACTGTCAGAAATGAGGTACTAGAGTTGCCCGAGGCCTCGAATGCTGATTACGAGGGTAAGCTGAAGGAGATGGATCTGGGTTGGCTGAGGGACACGCTGGTGGAGCCTGCACGCTGGGACATAGTCTATTGGCCTACTGCTGAGGGTATTACTAGTGCGGACTGGTCACCAGATGTTAAGAGGTGGCTTCACTTGGTCACTAGGAGGATTCGCCCGTTGGTCAATCACACTGATGTGACATTTCCTTGGGCCTTGGTGGTAGCGTGTACGGTGTAGGGCATTGAGCTGAATATGGGGGCACATATTATTTCCGAGTAGAAGAAGTTCTACCGGGGTAACAAGAAGAATTTCTTCCTTTCAGGACTTATCACTGCGCTGCGTAACCAGGCGAGGATGCCCCTCCTAGATACTGATGAGGTACTTCCTATGGATCCCCCCTTCACTCTCTTTTGGTTAGACATGGCTCTACTTCTCGAAGCAAAAGAAAGAGGACAGATAGGGCCAGCAACAGTTAGGCGGCTGCAGAGTCGGACGTCGATGGAGGTGACGATACTCATCCCACCCGGTCCCAGCCTTCACTCTCAGGTGCACATGTAGATGAGGACTTGGCAGCTGTCCGGAGGAGATTGGGGCGCCCCATTGCTAACACCACTCTAATTCCCCCAACATCGCCCTAGAGCTTGAGATGCTCCATCGCGAGCTGCGCCAGGGGAGAAGGAAAGGTCTGGAGAGGGACCGTCTGCTGGTCAGAATATGGAAGGCGGTGAAGATCATGTTCACTTGCGTTGCCCCCGGACAGGAGATTCCCATAGTCGATAAGGGAGATCTCCGGCAATTCTCTTACCTAGAGGAGGCCATGATAGGCTTGGTGCCCCCAGAGGATCTAGACTCTGACGATGACACCTCTAGTCCCAACTTTCTTGACTTGTTTTCTTGCCCTTCTTGGGCTTGTAATTTAAGACAAAACTTTATTTTTATATTTTCGCCTTTCCTTATGTTTTTGTAGCACATGGATGCTGGGTTTCTGCTATTTTTTGCAGTACATAATCAATTACTAAGTTTTATAATCTATTCCTGATTGCTGAACACTTATTGAAACGGTAGGGGTTAGCCTAGATACCATTTGGGTTTATTTGAGGTAACTTGGGAAAACATAGAAGGCAGGCTGAGGTTTTGCCTCGCCCCGTCCCACTCTGGCGGGAGATATCTCGCTCTGGCGGTCTCGCCCTAGCAGGAATAATCCCGCCCCAGCGGCTCTGACGGAACCAAAACCTAGGCCAAAAATATTTCTGGGGTTATTCTCTTTTTTGAATTTCACAAAGGTTCCCAACTTTACCAAGTTATGTTAGGATAATTCTCTGAGCTAGGAAAAATCACTATCTACCCCAAGTCAATCCCACGATACACGAACCAACTCATTCTCGTTAATTTAGCACCACGATCTACACATCCCCAGGATACACCCAAACACTCACACGGTTATTACACAAGCGCAAGACACGTCAGATCTTTCTTACGAATTACCTCATAGCTTTATATAGCCCTTGCATCGAACCTAGTCAGGATCTTCTTTCTCCACAAGTTTCACAATACCCAAGCATTTACAATTGGCATAATTCAACAACTAGGCCAACATGATGCTTATATCAAAGTTCAAACACCCTTTATTGTGCACCTAATCGCATTATCACATCCAAGCAAATATAACTTTCACATTCACAGTTATTTTAAACAACAAGAAACACGCATTCATAGTTTCCAAGATACAATGCAAAGACAAGTCCAAATTATTAGTTAGTTCGCATCCATGGATGACCATTCCCCGTCATCCATGCCATTACGCAACCCTTAGGGCCATATACCAATTAGAACCTTCTCAGTTCCAATTATCCTTGCTTGTGGCCCTTCAGTTGTAACCCCGACATCCGGTTCGCTTTGTTGAGATACCAATTGGAATCGGGAGATACCAATTGGACCCAACTCATACCACAAGCGACACTCGCACGAAAGGAGAGAAAAAGTGGAACAATTTCCTAGAATGCTTCCTAGCATCCTGAATATTAGATGTGGACGTCAATACACCAATCCGCAGGAGTCTAATTCACATATTGCTCTTGTACTGGGAGACCGTTAACCTAGGCTTAGATACCAATTTGTCACGACCCAACCCACCGGGCCATGCGGGAACCTACTCTAACACCTAAGTTGGAGAACCCTCATATCCCAATATTTAAAACCTGTGGAAAATTAAAGAAAAACAAATATAAATAAAATAACAGGGTTTCATAAATAATAACTTTTAAACATTTTTGGGTTAAGACTTTTAAAGTAACTAGCACCCCCAAGGATCTACTCTAAATAGGTACAAGAGCTACTAAGAGTACACAACCATGCATGATAATGAAAAGACACATCTCCCACCATGCAGAAAGAAAAATAGAAGTTGCTGGTGATTTCTTCGTCTTCACCTAATGAGACATCACCGACCTTGCATCCAAACTATGCCAAAAAGGCATAGCAAGAGTAGTATTAGTACAAAACCACACGTACTGGTAGGCATGATCGATCAACCCGACACCCACCACATAATATAAGAATTCAACTAGTAAGAACATGCAATAAGACCACTCGATTCTCCACATTTACTCTCTCTGGAATTACCTCAGAATTACACTAGCATCCTTACTACTAACCTCCATCTCAGTCCACCTACTTACTAGGCTCTTGATCATAATCTAACCATTCTAAACATAAAAGAGTCCACAATCGCAACTACCAACATTCCCTTGAACGAACAATCACACGCGACATACCCTTGCCTTCTTTTCATCTTACCCAGTCCCAGCCACATGACACATTTTAGCAAGGCTTCCCAACTACCAACATTCCCTTCTTTTACCCATTGTAAACTACCTAAGTATTTCTATCATGCACACTACCCCACTTTTCACCATTGCAACACACGGACATCTCTTCCTCTCAATTATTACGACCCTTGGCCCTTCCCGATTCATTCAACAACTAGATACATAACAAGTTTACTCAACATAGAAGAACAATCATATATAAGTCCTCATAACCATATAATAACTCCGGGGAAATACAATATCAATCATCATTACGAACAACGATCAATTTCACAATCCTCAAGATATACAATTATGTCAAGTCATTGGTCCTCTCATGGAACTCATACCCAAATTGTTAGCATATCGAAACGGTGTACCCGATCCAATATTTATGTCAAAACATGGAAACCGATTCAATGTTAGTGTGTCGGAAGACAACACCTGATTCATTCAACAAACCATAATCACTATGACAATGTACATTCTCATAATAATACAATCAAGTCATGATTTATGGCATTCATCATTTGTCTATCCTCGTTTTACAAGTAGTGTGATCCATAATGCAACATTCGCATACATACACGTATTATAATGAACCAAGAACAACATATATCACACATTCTTGATATCACAACCATCACAATGAAGCATTCATCAACGCACGACACCAAAATAATAACTCTACTATCTCTAGCCATAGTTCATCATCTAAGGCTTCTTCGTATGATTTAGTCATCTTTTGTTCGGTGCACGAAGATCTACACATGAATCCTACCATTGATTATCATTATACCACACAGTGGGCACAAATTTATAACTACTCAATTAATAAAACTTAGCCTCCTTGGGCACCAAGCAACTACATGGGGTTTAGGCTTCGATTCTTGTTTTCAGACTTTTGACGGTGATCTTGACTGGAAATCCGCAATCCCTCGATCTCCTTACGCTAGAAATCTCCTTCTCTTTCCTTCCCAAGCTTATAGCAACTTTTTGGGGGGTTTCTGGAGTGGTTTACGTCTAAATTAGGTATTTTAGGAAGAAGGAGAAAATAAGATTTCGCGTTATTTTCATTCTGTCTCGCCTATCCCGCTCTGGTGCCAGCTTACCCCACCGTGGCACCGCCGCCCTAGCGTCATCTGGCCCGCCCTGGCGAGACAGTGGCCCAGAAATTTCCTGAAGTTTGCTTTTCTAAATTAACGACAGTTCGGGTCGTTACACACACAACCACCTTTTTTTTTAGTTTCGTCCTTTTTACAGAACCTCCTCCCTTCCCCCACCCCACCCCTGAGGGACTGTTGTGTTTTATTTATTTTGGATACTGCTTGTTTATAAGCATGGATTTTTATTATTTCCAAATTTTAAAAAAAAAAGTATATTAATTTACAATAAATTAAATAATCAATAAGTTATAATTTATGTAATATAATTTCTATATAACTAAATCCAACATAAATAATATCTACGTAGCTAATACGTGCATAACTAATACTTGCATAACTAATAACTGCATAAATAATACATACATAACTAATATCTGCATAACTAATACCTACATAACTAATACCTGCATAATTAATACCTACATAACTAATACCAGGCATAACTCTAACCAGTAACCAAACAACCCCTTAAAGAGTGTGTCAAGTTCAAATGTAACAAGTAAAAATGAATGGAGAGTGTAATAATTAATTTGTTTATTTTATCACAGGGCATATATAATATATTAATCAATATATAATCATAAGTTTCGGAGAAAATATTTTTAGAAAAATATAATTTAAATTCTTAAACTCCTCCTAGTTCAACGGGAGATTTCTTTTATCAAAAGAAGAACTAAGACTATATGATTAATTGTCCATGGTTAATTCACTCATTATCTAAGATTGTCGTAATATCTTCTGGACTTACTATATTATTAAGGAAAAACTATATAATTAGACATACTCCACTAATATATATTAGGAAAAAATATATATTATAGCAAACTATTAATTCAAAATAAATGTTATAGCTGGAGTTTCATTTAATTCCAATTCGCAGCAAACTTCTTGTCATTCGCCTCTCTCTTCTCTCTCTGTAATCTCGCTTACCACTCTCAGTCATCTCTCCCTTGTCTCTGTCATTTTACACAAACACAAATATATAATTTATGTTTGTGTTTGTATGAAGCGAGAGATACAATAAATACAAATACTAATGCATTTCTCTCTGTCCTATACACTTATAATTATACAAATACAAATCTTCTCTATCAAGTTCTCTTTTTTCTCTCTCTCTCTTGCTTTATACAAACACAAATTATATAAATACAATGTATAATTTTATGTTTGTATAAAGCGATAGAGAGATTTGGTATACAAATATAAATGTTTTAACTCGATTCAATTGTATACAAATTCAATTTTTATGCAGATATACAAACACAATTATTGATACATATACATAGTAGTTACATATATACAATTATCTAACCGATATACATACACAATTCGCCTCTCTCCACTCTCTGCCCTCTCTCGTTCGCCTATCTCATTTCTCTCCTAATCTCGCTGCCACTCTAGCCTAACACGAGGAACATATACATACACACACACAATTTTCATAGACACAGATGCCCAATTTATATAAATTGCCGCAATTTATACAAATTAGATGCTCCATAGCAAACATAATTTGGCTATGGGGCGCAGGTAGCAAAATTATAATTATAGAGCGCTAATATGATTTTTATCTTTATTATTCCTAAAACTTACTCTATATATTATTATTATTATTATTATTATTATTATTATTATTATTATTATTATTATCATCATCTATATTTTTAAAATATAACGTATCTTACTACTAATTAAAAGTTTTCTATGTATCTTACACTTAGATATATGTATTTTTACTACCAAATATACAAAAATAGGAAGATAGGCAAGCGAGATTGGGGAGGAAGGCTAACGAGATTCATATGTATCCAAGATACATGTGAATCACATTAGATACACATTAGATACATTTATATGTATGTACCTGGAGTGATTTGCATATATCTGGGATACCAGATACATGAGAGAGTGGCGAGCGAGATGGGAGAGAGGTGAGCGAGATTAGCTTATGTATCCTAATTCTCAAATACATGCGAGTCCACTTCGATACAATGTATCTAGAACAAATAAGACCTAAATTTGACCCCCATGTATCTGAGATATATGTATCTGGACATATCTAGAGGCAACAAAATCTAATAAGATACGTAATATTGCAAACTAAAGTATATCCAAGTAATTAGCTCTGTCACGATTAAAAAATTCAATATTTTATAAATGAGCTATTAATTACCCTTAATTAATTGAAAATTATATCACCCCCTCAATCACTTTGATAGTTTTAATTTTTTTCTTTTTCCATATCATATATATATATATGGAAAAAAAAATACCCTAGGCCCGCCTACTTGGCGCCACCACAAAACAGGATTTCCTTTTAATTTATTTATTTTCTAAACTAGTCTTCCCCTTTCCTGAAAAGTTGTGACTTTTATGAAGAGATGCGACTTTTATGAAAGGTTGTGACCATTCCGAAGAGTTGTGACTTTTCCAAAGAGTTGTGACCTTTCCGATAAGGCACACTAAGCATTTGTTCACGCTACCCTTTGTTGTCTATACATAGAGGGATTTCCTCTCATTTTAAAACAACGAAAATTTTGAGTGTCTTCTTCTTCTGCACAACTAAATATTCGTGTACTTTGCTCATGTTGAGTGGCTCACTGACACCATTGTTTTTGTATCAATACACTGATGAATAAATTCGTTCCATCATGAGAGGGTCTATTTCTTTAAACTTCGGGTACTAGAGGGGAATAATTTACTTAAGGGGACACTGTGCATTCAGTGAGCTCAATTTTTTCCTTTTTTTTTCATTCTACTGTTACAGATCCTGCTATATTTTTGTACAGTCATTAATTTATGCTTATGATATTCATTGTTTTTTTTAGTACATGTTTTAAACTTTGTTGTTTATGTTTCTGCAAATTTACTGCTATAAGTATTTTTTAGTACAAATTAAATAACACATGTTAATTGAGTATTCACGCAAGTTTTCTCTACTGAAATTATTGAAGGTACAATAAAAAAATTCCTTAAAGATCTATACTACTCTCTCTTGAAGACAAAATTCAAATTTTGTACGTCAATGTAAGGACATAAAGACGTTAAAAGCTTTATCACACCTTGATGCGCAAAGTAAATCAGGAAAAGAAGACAAGAATTAATCAATTTTTGACATAGGTTCAAGGATGTATCAGATGACCTATAGAGGAATATGACTAGATTGGAGCCTCTTTTAATCCCAAAGACATAGATAGCTATACAATAAATTAATTGCTCATATTCCATACGAAGTATGGACATATTCTCAAGTTTACTGCAGGTTGTAAATATTTTTCTTGAAGTAATAAATGTGTTTCTCGATATTGCGATTGGAATAGAAGTGTAGTTTCAGATTGAACTTCATCACTCTGGTATGTTGATTTTAAAAAAACACCCAATCAAACTGAATAGTTTTGTGTAATATTTTTTCCTTTCAAGTATATATAATAAGTTGAATTTTTGTCCAATATGATACATTCTCCCTTTAATTTTCCATTTTAACAATTACTTATGATACATTTAAATGAGAAACTTTTAAATGATGTATGTAAAACAAAAGGTAGGGCTGAACTTTCTACACGTTAGAATTAGAATATTTGTTAACTTTTTTTTTAGCTTTTTAAAATTTATTTATCACTTCCCCAACGATTATTTATTTATATAAAAATTTAATATCTCAGGTTGATGTTCATTTGATTCCCCAAAAATATCAAATAGTAACACTTTCTGAAAGCAAAAGGATAAATTATAAAATCCAATTAAAGATGATTGATTGATAGATAAATAATAAGATGTTATAATTATCATTTTCCTTTACATTATTAATGTTCGTTACTACGTAATCTTGTATGTAAGATAATATAGTGTTTTAGTATTAATAACCGATAAGTTTTAATATTATTTTATAAATTTCGTGATATGAAATTCCCGCGCGAGGCGCTGATAATTTTACTAGTTTATATATGAACTATTACCCTTATGCCATAATTTTCTCAATATTGGCCTCACCTATCTTGAATTTCTAAAGAGTATCAGCTTGAGTAGTAAGTTGAAAGTTCTTGCTATGAATATGGTCCTTGATGAAATCAGGACATTACCCCATGTTTAGTGTGTCATAATATCCCATAAGTGTTTGCTTATGCAAATTCAAAATTGAAGGACACAAATATTAGCTAAAATCAAGTTAAAAGACATTGTAATTCTATTAAGAGTAGGAACACCAGGAATTGATCAAAACCAGAAAGACACATGACTTCTTCCCATGATCCACAAAAGATGTTTCTCCATGGGACTCTTTAGTTAAGCACATACTCTTTCAATTAAACAAGTCATGTTTTTAATATATGGATTAATATCATGAAGAAATCAATATAAAGAAGGGTAAAATTGTCAAGTCAAAATTGATTTATATTTATTTTAAGTAAATTTAAAGAATGGTTAAAAAAATTAAACTAAAGAGGTAGACGTAATATCATAAATTATAGAGAAGGTGAGTATTATAGAGCGAAACCTGAAGGGAGTTCTCTTGAAATTATTCCTAATTTTTTAATTATAAATTTTCTTGTATCGAGGCATCAGAATGCACTCTTCTTTCCACATTATCAAGCCTTTATTTCAATGTTATAAGTTACAATTAATTTTAATTATTCAGCAAAAATTTTCTTTAATCACTAGAAAAATATTACTATATGTTACAATTAATATTTAGGAGTGCAATAAATCATATTTTTAATTTTTAAGTTTTTAGTTAAAGATAATAGAACTTTAATTAATATTTTAGAATTTTAAATTAAGTTACTTAAAATTTATTATCTATCAATGAAATTTTTAAGAACAAGAACCAATGTATTCCATTACAATAAATGGATAACATTTTATTAACTTAGAAGAACTTTTCTCAAATTATATAATAAGATATTGACTCTTTACAAATATAACTATTTATTTTGGTTCTTTGCATATAGAATAGAACTTATAAATTGCATAAGAGTGAGGTTTTATAATAAAAATAAAGTGTTGAGGAGACAAAAACTATGACTGCTATCCCCACTATCATAAAAAAAAATAGTATCAAGGACGATGACTATCTTGATACATTTGGGATAAATGAGGAACAAAAAAAAAAGCTAGGGTATTATACGAAAGAAAAAACCGTATGCCGAGTACTTATGTTTCAATAACGATGAAGAACTACTATACTAGAAGGGAAAGGGCTTCAGGAGAAATGTTTAAATTAGATGGGTGTAGTTGATCAATCGAACTACGATGATCGAAATAAGACAGACAAACTTCCGTGTGAAAGACAAAACGTCAAAAAAATTTCTCGCATTTTTCCTAAACTTCGTCAAGCCTATCCGCTCATTTGTTCCTAAGTGTATCAAGATAGTCTGTTTCTGTTTCATCTTACTCATATTTCACAAACATTTTTTCCCCCCTATGATAGTGGGGACAGTAATCATAGTCTTTCTCTCCTCATACTCATAGTTATTTTCAATTTTGTTTTCATTGTTTGTCTAAATCAAGTTGATATAGAAGTCACTCAATTTTAGAAAATAACATTTTTTTTAAATTTTTTACCATGATAAATAATTTTCTAAAAATATAACTAGTTGAGGAACCATTTGAATTTTTTTCTATATTATTCATTTAAAAATTTCAATCCCACTTTTTTCTCTAGGTATATATGATTGAAAATTTTGAAAGACATATAAATTAAATGTTGAAGATGCTTTATAAACAAATCATCTCATAATAGATGCAATACTATCATATAGTTCCACTCATACCAATCAAGTTATATTCATTTATAATCAAGTAAAATTTATTATTATTTTCTCAATAAATTAATAGTTCTAATTGGCTTTTGGGGTTTATCACTTTTGGCTAAGCTCACTTTTGTACTTAGCCCTTTTTAATTTAGTAGATGTGCTTGTTGATAGTAGTAACCTTCTTAGAAAAAAACTTGATCTTATTAAAGAGGAGAGATTTAATAAGTTGTACAAGAAAACTTATTTTGACAAATATGATGAATCAATAATCATGCCCTAACTTATAAATCTTATCTCAAAAGCAAAAATGATCAAATCTCCATTTACTGAAATTGGAGCAGAACTTCTGAATTATGGGGACTAATTCCATATTATGTTTGTAGGTCAATGAGAATTCAAGGTAAATACAAATATTCTTAACCTATCACTTTCATTAATACTTAAATATATGATTTTGTGTATCTTATAAATCATTAATTTGAATCTCTTGAAATGTTGGAAAAAGTTTATAGTAAGTTTAGTGGGGTTTACTGATCTTTTAATAAATTATGGGAATATGATTTAGAAACCGAAACATACTTACTTTTTAAAATTAGGAAAAATAGTGACATTTTTGGAAGAGTGAGTGACATTTTGTGACTTCTTGTGTGACCAAGCGGTTGGGAGGCAAAAAATACATTTCTAAAAGATTGATGCATATGGTTAATCAATAAAACTGTTTTTAAATAGAAGTAAAAATAAAAAAAAATTCAGTTGAAAAGTGTAACACCCCGCAACTAGAATGAGCTAGAATTAGAAAGAGTCATTTTTTGAAAGAATGAAAAATCTGAAAAATTGGTTAAGTTATGTTATGTTTGAGATTTGGGTCAACATAAAATGACCATAACTCCTAGCTCAGGATGAGTTAGGTGTGCTACCAGATACTGTAGAAAATATCTTTGATTTATCTTTCCAACGCCACCAAGTTTGATCAGTTTCGAATTTGTATGAGGAATATATGCCCATTTGAAGTTGGGCTGTCTAGCTAAGGAAAGTCAGAACCGGATTTTGGAAGGGTATTATGGTCTTTTCACTATCCAATTAAATTATTACGTTTTTGGTAATTACTTAGGGGTCTAAACTAAATTTGGTCAGTTTACGCACTCAAAGAATTTACGCTAGGGTTTTTAGAGAAAGAACGCTAGAGGAGAAAATAGGAGAAAGAGCCAAAGTTCATCGTTCTTGAGGTTTTGCTTGTGGATTTCGTCAAGAGGTGATCCCTACGAGGTATGTGAGGTCACATAGCATTGAATTCATTCACCCACGTGCCAATCATGATTTGATTCAGCATAATTATGTTCTTGAAAGAAGAGTTTATGAGTTCTTGATGAATATTGTTGAAAGTTTCGTTTGAATCTTGATTGTTGAAGTTTTGAGAAGTTCTTGAGTTAGATTCATAAAATTAGATGTTTTGAGTAGATTTTTCCATATTTTGATTATGTAGTCGAATCTAAGTGTTTGGGGAAAGAACTAAGTGAATCTAGAGGATTTAGAGTTGAATAACGAGCAAGAAAAACTGGAGAAATTCTGGGGAAAGGGGTGGGGCGCCGCGCCAGCCAGTGCGCCCCACTTTGTGTTCTGTAGTGTGGGATCTGGAGTGCTGCGCCAGCCAGTGCGCCACATCCCCAGTTCTGTAATTTCAATCCTGGCGCTCCGCGTCACTCATAGCGCCAGGGACGCCAGATTCTCTACTCTTTCCCACTTCTTTCCATACTAGTTCCCTTGAAGTGCACCTATGTTTCCTAGTTGATTTCTACACTCTAAGGTACATCTAAACAACATGAAATCATCAATAACATGAGATCATGAACCTTGAATCCATAATTCAATTCAAGAAAAGTTCAAAGTCAAGTCAAGAGAAGTTAAGAGTCAAGTCAAGAGAAGTTCATAGAGTTTTCCAAAAGTCTTTTACAAATGTTTTAATCTTTCTTTAAGACTTGAGTTTTGAGTTGAGTAAAGAGTAAAGTGTCACGACCCGAACATACACCCTGGACGTGGCCGATACTCGAGAACCATTGTTGGTCCCTAAGCAAACCCTCATCCTGGCTGACTTCAAGCGGAAGACTAACTCAAGCATACAAAGCTTAAAAACTGAATAAATATTCATGAAAATTAAATAGAAAGCTTTAACTAAAAAAAAACTCCGAATAAAATAAATTATTCAACTCGCCATAAAATAGGCAACTTAAATCTTTAAAACATTTAATAAAATAATTGATACAAACTTCTCAATCATACTGACTATCTATGAAGCCTCTAACTGATAAAGATGGAAGTCGGGACAAGACCCACGACATCCTAACAACTGATATAACTGAAAGGTAAATGAAATCCTCTGGAAGCAAGGAGGCTCACCATAGCTAACTCGAACTCTCGGATGTATCAACGAAGCTCCTGTTGATGATCCTGAATACATGTGTCTGCATCATGAGAAG
>JAJOOO010026979.1:0-16352 GCA_029582685.1 Solanum piurae
AAAGTCTTGACTTAAAATTGTGCCCCTTCCCGTCGCCCTTTTTTGCAGCCTGACAGGGCTTTAATATTTCGGGCATAACTTTTTACTCCAAGGTCGGAATTGGGCAAACTCGGCGGCGTTGGAAAGAGGACTCAAAGACCTTTCATTGGATAGGTAATGGCCTACCTAATTCGTTTTGAGCTAAAATATATGACCATTTAAAGTTGACCCTCACACCTAACTTAAAACTAAAAACTGTTTTTAGGGGACTGTTTTGAGGGTCTCGGTTCTAAATGATTTCATGACCTAGCTTAAGATCTTGCTAGCTTATATAGGTGATTAATCAACTAGCTAATCAACCCCTTAAGCCCTTAAACAACACTCCAAACTTCAACGACAAGACCCTTACAACTTACTAGTTCAAATGACTAGTTTCCGGACGTCACCGTCATTTCTTGACGTTTGACGTCAAATCTCCTTAAACTAAACTTAAAAAGCCATTTCTCATCATTTCATTAAGTTCTCGACTCCAAACTCACATATGAGGCTCTAGTTTCACTCTATCATTTTCCGAGTCGTTACACCCGGCCCACTTGGAATTGCGTTTGCTAGGAAACAAGTGCAACCTTGAGTTAAATAACAATAACAGATCATTGGGAGCAAATTCACGCTTTTCAATCTTTTGATCACGGTACTTATTCATCTTATCTTTGTACAAGGCTGAACTCTCATATTGTTGTAGGTGAAACTCGTCGTGCTCATTCATCTCGTTCAGTCTTTGACTTGAAGCGGCGCCCCAATCCAAATTCAACTTCTTGAGTGCCCACATTGCTTTATGCTCTAGCTCTACAAGCAAATGGCATGACTTCCCATATACAAGTTGGTAGGGGGGCATACCAATGGGATTCTTGAATGCGGTGCGATAGGCCCATAGAGCATCATCAAACCTTCTTGACCAATCAGTTTTGTTGGCGTTCACAATTTTTGCAAGGATTTGTGCTTAATCTCTCTATTTGACACCTCAACTTGCCCACTAGACTTAGGATGATACAGAGTGGATACATTGTGACGAACACCATATTTGTCTAGCAACGCTTCAAACAAATCGTTACAAAAGTGAGAACCTTCATCGTTGATAATTGCCCTAAGTGTACCAAATCTGAAGAAGATACTCTTTTTCAGGAATGCGGTGACACTCTTTCCCTCATTGTTTGAAAGCGCAATTGCTTCCACCCATTTCGATACATAGTCAATCGCAACAAGAATATACTTCATCCCATGCGAACTCACAAACGAACCCATGAAGTCAAGACCCCAGACATCGAATAACTCAATCACCAATATCGGGTTCGTAGGTTGTTTTTGATTTTTGAAATTTCTCCTTCTTGTTGGCAACAATCACAAGACTTGGCGAAATTATGAGCATCTCGGTGGATGGTAGGCCAGTAATACCCACACTGTAAGATCTTATGAGCAGTCCGAATACCACTATGGTTCCCACCAACAAGCGATGAATGACACACCTCAAGTATACTCATCATCTCAACCTCGGGTACACAACCACAAATAATCTCATCAGCACAAACACGAAACAAGTAAGGCTCATCCCAAAAGAACTTCTTCACATCATCAGACATAAACTTTTTCCTTTGGTGAAATGACAAATCTGTTGGAACCAAATCGCTCGCCAAGTAATTAGCAAAATCTGTGAACCAAGGGATAAAATCATAAGAGGCAGCCAATACGTGTTCATCAGGGAACACATCATTAATCTCAGCCCCATCTCCTAACTTCATCATAGCTTCCTCCTCTAATATGGAAAAATGACCGATGACTTGATTTTTTGTTTCCTTTCTATCATTTTCCTCAAAATCGAACTCTTGCCTCAAAAGCACCCATCTAATCAACCTTGGTTTTGCATCCTTTTTAGCCATCAGATACCTCAATACAGAATGGTCAGTGTGCACTATGATCTTAGTACCAAGCAAGTAGGATCTAAATTTCTCGAATGTGAAAACCAGAACAAGAAGTTCCTGTTCAGTCACAGTATAGTTCTTTTGTACCACATTCAGAGCTTTATTGGCAGAGTAAATGGAATGAAGAATCTTCTCTCCCCTCTGTCCTAACACTACACCAAGCGCCACCCCACTCGCATCACACATCACTTCAAACGATTGCCCCCAATCCAGTGAAATATTGATAGGTGCTGAAGTTAGCTTTTCTTTCAACTCTCCAAATTCTCTCTGACAAGCATCATCAAAATCAAACTTACACTCCTTCTCCAGCAGCTTGTACAATGAGTGTGCAATTTTGGAGAAATCTTTTATGAACCTATGGTAGTAACCTGCATGTCCAAGAAAACTTTTAACACCTTTAACAAAGATGGGAGGTGGAAGTGTTTCTATTACCTTAACTTTAGCTTGATCAATCTTAATACTTTTCTACGAAATTTGATGACCCAGAACTATACCTTCTTTCACCATAAAGTGGCACTTTTCTTAGTTGAGCACAAGATTGCACTCTTTACACCATTTTAGTACTTCAGCCAAATGTGCTAAACAATCATCAAAAGTGTCACCTACCACAAATAAATCATCCATAAATACCTCTATCGTGTACTCCACCATATCTCCACCATATCTAAAAATATCGACATCATACACCGCTGAAAAGTTGTTGGAGCATTACATAACCCAAATGACATCCTTTTGAATGAGAAAGTCCCATAAGGGCAAGTGAATGTGGTCTTCTCTTGATCTTCCGAAGCTATGTAGATTTGATTGTAGCCCGAATACCCTTCTAGAAAATAATACCAACCCTTATCAGCGAGACGATCCAACATCTGGTCTATAAAAACCATTAGAAAGTGATCTTTTTCTGTCCATGCATTTAGCTTGCGGTAGTCCATGCACACTCTCCAACTAGTCACCGGCCTCATTGGAACAAGTTAATTTTTAGCATTAGGAACCATAGTGATCCCTCATTTCTTTGGCACACACTGAATAGGGCAGACCCAACTACTATCAGCAATGGGATATATAACGCCAACATCCAACCATTTAATGATCACCTTTTTCACAACCTTTTGCATAGGGGGATTCAGTCTCCTTTGATGTTCAATACTTGGCTTGCTGTCCACCATGAGTTGTATTTTGTGAGAACAAATGCCCGTAGGAATCCCAATGATGTCCCCAATAGTCCATCCAATAGCCCTCTTAAACCGCTTCAGTACCGACACTAATGCCTCTATTTTCCCTTCTTTCAAGTCAGCAACAATGATTACATGCGAAGTGCTATTTTGTCCCAAGAATACGTACCTCAAGTGGGATGGAAGAACCTTAACTTCCAGTTTTGGAGGCTCATCAACAGACGACCTTGCAAGTGGGGTGTCACAAATTGACGATGGTATCAAATTAATGATGGCACCCAAATCACACAATGCCTTTGCAAAGTGCAACATATCTATTATGCAAGGAATAATGAAAGCTCCAGGATCCTCTTTCTTCTGCACAAGTGACCTAGTAGCAATAGCATTACAATGTTGTAACTTTTTTCATCCTCAAAACTGACAACCCTCTTTTTGGTCACCAAGTCCTTTATGAATTTTGCTTACCCATGCATTTTCTCCAAAGCTTCTATCAACAGAACATTGATGGAAAGTTGTTTAAACATTATTATAAACTTCAATCTTTTTCACCAATCTCTGTGGAAAGGGAGGTGAGGTCTAGGCATGGGAACAACTTTTTGGGTCACCTCACCTTCTTTTTCTGTAGAATCTTTCGGATCTCCAGTAACCTTAATCTCATCCGCATATTTTTCTACCACTCTTTCAACCTCAACCGACATGGGGGTATCAATGGTTTGCTTTCCTCTGCGAGTTGTGACTGCCATACAATACCCATCATTTTTCAGATTCTGGATGGTGTTGCTAAGAAGTGAGCCAGGCTAACTTGGGTTCATTGTAGTGGACAACTGACTTAACTGCTGCTCAAGTTGCTTTATTGACACTACATGTGCATCTACCTTCTGACCAATCCCAGATAAATCATTACGCATCTCCTTCACATTTTCATCAGTTGCAGCAAACCTCTTCATCATCTTCTACATCATATCTTCAATGCGAGTTATACTAGTACCACTTACTCTATTACCAGATTCTCTATTACTAAATGGAACATAGGGCCCAACTCTCTCATTCCTGTTGCCATAGTTGTTCCAGTTGTAATTGTTGTCATGATTAAAGTTCCCATACCGGACATAGTTTCCCTCTCAGTTATAGTTTCCATAGTTTTGACCTTGGTTTCCTTGACCGTGGATCCAATTATCCGAATTGGAACCTTGGCGTTGGTTCGAAAATTCCTCAACTGTCGGTGGTGGAGTTCTAGTTTGATAATTTACCACATTCACTTTTTCCGCACTTCCACTCACATGCTTTAATACCAAGCCAATTTCAGTCCTCATTTGGGCCATCTCTTCATGATTGTCATCATTAGATTGACTTGGTGCAGTTTGGAGCCTCTACCAGTATTTGCCTTCCTAGTGCTCCATGCCTTTTGTTTTGGGAAAACCTCTCAAGTTTTTCAGCGATCTCCTCAAAAGCGCACTCACCATTTGATCCTCAAGAAATAGTATCCAACACAACCCTTCCATTGTCATCTTTTCCTCTGTAGAAGTACTCCTTTAGTGACTCATCATCTATGCGGTGATTCAGAACACTCCTTATGAACCCAGCGAACCTATCCCAAGAACTGCTTATGGACTCTCCAGGTAGTGCTGTGAAATTATTCAGTTTATCCTTGTGATTTAACTTCTTGGACACTGGAAAGTATCTTGCTATGAACACCTTATGCAATCAGTCCCATGTATAGATCGAATTATATGGCAGCTCAGAAAACCACACAACAACATCACTGGTCAACGACAATGGGAATACTCTCAAACCTATGACATCCATATCCAACTTCGGTCGTCCTACACAACTCTTATAGACACTTGACAATTTAGCAATGTGAGCGTATGGATCTTCCGAAGCCCACCCAACAAACAACCCTCTTGCCCTAAGCATTTGTATAAGACTGTTGATCACCACAAATGTATGTCCTAGAGGTAGCAGAGGGAGAACAATAGGACCATCTGATCCAACGGCATCATAGTCAACCCTGTAGTTAACATGAAACCTTGGTGCTGGTGGATTCTGCACCCTTTTTGCATTTTAGATTAGATTACCACCATGAACCTGAGCGGGCAGATTAACACCTCCAGGTGGTTGCAATTCAACTCCATCTCCTTGACCCTCTCGAAGTGGATTGTTGTGGACCTCTTGATTATTCATTTTTCTCAAAGTTCTTCTTAATGTAGGATCATAAGGGGTCAAGGGTTCGCCTCGACTCCGTTCACTTGGCATACACAAGAGGTAAGACCTGTAGAAAATAAAAACAAAAACAAAAACAAAAACGTAAAATCTGGAAATACTTGACTAAAGTTCAATAATGTAGTTAAACTTAATCTAAAAGCCGTATTCCCCAGCAGCGGCGTCAAAATTTGATACGCTCAAATTACACCGTAAAGAACCCAAATTGTAGGTTGGGGTCGATACCATGAGGAATATGGTTTAGACTTAAATGTTACTCACAATTATCTCTTTTTAGTCAAACTATTTTCAAGAAAAGTAAACAGGGGTTTTTTGTAACTAAAGTATCAGATTGTTGATTTGAATCAATAAGTAACAAGTAAGAAAGATTTACAATTTGAGATATCAATATAAGATGGAAACCAGGGTATATGTGTTCCCCACGATCTCTTAATGTAGTAATCCTAATAATAGTAATCCCATCCCAATGTTTGACATTCAAGGCTGATTAGTTATGTATCCCTACGTGATTGGTAATATTAGTAGGAACTTTCACTCGCGACTTCGTAAATCTATGAGTGTGTGCTTTACTAACCCTTACCTTCACCCCATATTAGTCATCATGTCAATCAACTTAGGGTATTCACCCTTTCCTAAAGTCAGACTCTTAGATAACAACAAATCCTTGACTAAATCTCTGTTGTTTAATCTTTTTCTCATTCATTACCCCCTTGTTAAGGCAGGTAAAAATGAGGTGAGTTCTAACGTAGTACAATGCTATAAAGACTTCTAAACAAAAATATTAACAATACATGCATAAACACTATTCAAGAATTACTTAGTTAATATTCATACGTTTGTTAATTGCTCATGATTCCCACAACCCTAGTTGTGGATTTATCTACTCATGCTTGAGAGTTCACAATTCATAATTAGGTTAAAAGAAATCATGAACTTATAATTAGAATAGATGAAACTCAAAATATTGAATTGAAATTAAGTGCAAATTGCAATAACCAACTTCCAGAAATTAAATTGCTAAAAGTTTGCAAAATAATTCCAAAAGACCAAAACAAAAGTTTACAAAAATGTCTCACTCCCAAAAACGGAAAATACAACCCATATTTATAGAGTTTTAAATCCTAAACCAACTTAACAACAAAATAAGGAAAATTAGTCTAGGATGCGATTTCGACTAACGGTAGGACCTACGGTCCATGGGTCACCTCTGTGGTTCAGATACTAGAACTCCATTTATCGGACCTAATCGACAGATGTGCAGGACAAGTCGTCACTCGACCTTCGGTCCATTGTTGGCTTCCGTGGTTCCACACTTGATCAGATTTCTTTAATCTCCACATATGATGCACCACCTACAGGAGTCGTTCGACCTACGGTCCGTCGTTGGCCTCGTCAGTAGCTACTGCTCTTTATAGTCTATCTTCAGTTAAACGCTACCGAACCAATTTCCTGCAAAAGATTACATAAAAAATATTATATCTAATAACAAAATAGCTCAAGACACACACAAACTCTAAATGAAATGCATCAAAAATACCATAAACTCATAGTATATCTATTTTATTTTGGGAATTGAGAGAATGAATTAATTGAGTGAATTTAGGGGTCTAAAATACTTATATAGGTGATCTAGGTTTAGGCAAAACAATACCACTTCAATTTAATTAAAACCGGAAAAGACCCAGAAGCCCCTAAAAATAACTGCCAGCCAAGGACCAACGGACCCCGACTAATGGACCGTCGTGAAGATGACGAACCGTTCTGCACATGCATCATTTGGTGGTCAGAGACTTGATTTTTTGGACCTCGACCTACGGACCTTGGACCACAGACAAGGTCTAACTGATGGTTCATTGGTCAGGCCGTGGTTTAGGGGTCTGGAATAAGGATGGGGTGACCAACCACGGACCCCTACCTACGGTCCGTGGGTGGCCGGTCGTGGATGGCACCTGTAGTTTTCCAAAAGCTGCTATTTTGCCTCATTTCAAATCCGGGGTGTTTCATTGAGGTAATGAATTTCTTTATGGTTTTCTCTTTTTTTGGTGTCATGTATGTTTTAGATATTCCCATGATTTCCTTATGTTATGCATGTTCATGAAAAACTTGTGTTTCAAAAGAATATGAGTTATGTGCTTTATTTCCCTCATGTTGTGGTGCATTGATTATGAGTTGCCTACAGCCTTCATGAGATGAATTGTTGAGCATGCTTTGGCTGGGAGTGGAGATTTCCTCCTTGGATAAATAGGTTGTGAGTGTTGATTGTATAAAGGCTCCATGAGATTGTGTTGAACATGCTTTTAGTTTGGAGATGGTAGTTCCTCCTTGATTATGAGAAATGTTGAAATTTCATGCATATTTCGTTGCTAGATGTAGTTCCTACCTTCCAACTGATACATTGAGTATTTATAGTTAGGGGTTGATGTTTCCTCCTTAGTCGTGTGCATTTCGATGAATTGCATGCATGATGAGTTGCTTTGCTAGTTTAGAGTCCTTTTCTCTTAGTGATGCCTAGAGTTACATTCAAGGATGAATGTTCCCAAGGGGGAGATAATGTAACACCTCAGTGAAGTTCCATCATCGAGTGACTTGGAGATTAGCCAAGTGGAGGCACCATCACTTAGTGGCAGGTTTCCATGGCCCTAACTACTGGAAATTTAGGCGAGCCAGGTCGGGCTCGCCGTTCCAGTCGGCGCATTGCCAAAGGTTCCTTCCCCATTGCCTAAGTGGCCTGCCTCCTAAGGTGACTCATTGGAAAATTACGCGAGCCAAGAGCGCACTTGACGAATCGCCTAGTGCCCTTGGGCGATCCTCAGCGTGCAACAACTCCAAGGTTAAGTTAGGGTCCTTTATGTCTTTTCATAATTTTCTTAAGGCTATACTATGTTGTTTTACCCTTCACCTAGAATTATATATACGCATTCTATTCCCAAATTTCCCCAACTTAAATCATTCTCCTAAGAACCTACAATAAAACCCAAAGTTCTTCTCTCAAATAATTCTCTCTCTAGAACTTGAAGAAGAAGAAAGAGTTTAAGCTAGGATCAAGCTTAAGTCTACTTACCTAAAGCATTTGTAGGCTTTGTGATTAAGGGATGATGACTTTTCATCCATGGAATCTTTTCAGCCATGGAGCCCCCATGATTTCCTCAATTTAGAAGAAGAATTCACCAATTCTAGTTAGGGTTTCTTCTAATGTGATACAATTTAGTGGATTATGATTGTTAATGATTGAATTGATAGAATTGCATGTTTTTAGGATGAATTTACGTGTACCCATGCCGAACACATGTCTAGAAAGATGAAATTGATGTAAGTGGGTTTTATGACATGAAAGGGGAAATTGAGGATTTAGATGTATTCTTCTAGAATTGATGAGATACATTATAGATTGCTTGAGATTAAAGTATATAGACATAAATTGCTTGAGAGAAAAGAATATAGACATGAATTGATTGAGATTAAAGTATACATGATGAATTATGACTTGTAGTCTTTGAGATTATAATTGTCTTGAGACTAAGGCATATATGATGAATGATGATTAGTAGGGCTTTTAGAGTAAAGATTATATGATGAATGTTGATTAAGTAGATAGAATGATTGTGGAGGGATTTACCCACATAATTTACACCATGAAGTATGAATGTATAAATGTGAAAGGTTTTCTTACATAGAATGAATCTAGGTTGAAAAGCTTGCTCACCTAAAATAAATCAAAGAATCAATTAACTATGATAGATAAGACTTAGCTTGGATTAGCATATAGAGATGCTCCTCCATGATAGCTTGAAGTGGTAATATGTGATATACCGTCAGTTTACAGTAATTTTGATACATTTCACTTAAGAGTTGTGTGTGTCTAGGGCCATTTTGTATTAGAAATAATGTTTTATGTGTTATGTTTGCATGTAATAAGCTTGGACACAGTTGAGTGAGATGACAGTTGAAAGTATGCAGAAGGCGCAACCCATGAAAGTGGTCTACGGACAATAGGTCCTGTGATGGGCCGTCGTTGGGTAGGCGTGGATGGATCATCAGGGAATTCTGACCAAGTGTGGAACTACGAAGTGACTGACGGCCCATAGGTCGACCCACGGGTCATCCTACACATCCGTCGAATGGGTTCAAAGAGTTGAAGTTCTAGTACCTGATGAAAAATCCTAAGTGTGGAGCCACGAAAAAGGACCCACGAACCGTAGGTTGACCTACGGTCCGTCCTACACGTCCGTCGTTGATGATCTGAGAGTGAAGGTCCCAGTCCCTGCTAAAAAGTTCTAAGTGTTGACCAATGGAAGGGGACCTACGGACCGTAGGTCGACCCATGGTCCGTAGTTCGAGTCATCGATTGATGCCGCATTCCAAAAATTTATTTCCTTATTTTGTTTCCTTTTTGTTTAGGACATGTTTTTCTATAAATAGGGTATATAAACCTCGTTTTTGGGAGTTAGACATTATTTTTTACTTTTGGTTTTTGGTATTTTGTGGAATTAACTTGCAACTTTAGCAATTTGATTTTCGGATTTCGTTTACAAGATTTTGACTTTGAAATTCAATTGGAGATTTCGGGTTTCTTCTACTCTAATCGTAATTTCATGAATTCTCTTTATCAAAACTTAAATTGTGTTCTCTCAAGCATGAGTAGGTAAATCCACAACTAGGGTTGTGGGAACCGTGAGCAATTAACAACGTATGAATAATAATTAAGTAATTCTTGAATAGTGCTTATGCATTTATTGGTAATTCTTTCGCTTAGAAGTCTTATTAACGGTGGCCAACGTTAGAACTCGCCTCATTGCTACTTACCGGACCACGCAGGTAGTTAATGAGAAAAGAATTAACAACAAAGATTTAGTGGATGCTATCTAATATTCTAATGTGTATTGATGCGAGGGTGAAAACTAAGTAATACATTGATGTGATGTCTAATATGATGTAAAGGTAAGGGTTAGTAAAGTATACACTCGTAACCGGACCAAGGTGCGTAGTGAAATTCCCTATTTGGAGGACCAATCACCTAGGGATACCTATCTTACCAACTTTGCATGTAAAACACTAGGAAAGGATTACTATTATTAGGATTACTGCGTTAAGAATTTATGGGGAACACATACACCTAATTTCTCTCTCATATTGATAACTTAAGGTTTGAATCCTGCTCACTTGTTACTTAAACAACAATACGTGATTTGCTTACAACCCCCCCCTCCTCCCCCATTTATTTACTTGTTTTAGAAATAGTTTAACTAAACGTATATAATAGTGAGTTAAGTTTAAGTTTGAACCATATTCCTCATGGGATCGACCCCGAACTACAAGTTGGGTTCTTTATTTGACGACGACAACTTATACTTCTTTAATAGAGGTGTAATTTGAGAGTATCAAATTTTGGTGCCGCTTCGAGTCAAAGAGTGAATGACATGAATGAGCTTGATGAGTTTCACCTAAAACCTTATGAATGTTCAGCCTTGTACAAGGAGAAGATGAAGAAGTATCATGATCAAAAGATTGAAAAGCGTGAATTTGTTGTGGGTGATCTCGTGCTTCTATTCAACTCAAGGTTGCGCTTGTTTCCTGGAAAGCTCAAGTCCAAGTGGACCGGGCCATTCAAAGTCACTCAAGTATTTCCACATGGAGCGGTCGAGCTCGAGAACAAGGAGGGAACATGGTTAAAGTTGAACGGGCAGAGGATTAAGGTCTACATGGGGAAATTGGAGAGTGTGGAAGAAGTGATTGAGGCCTTATATATTGATGAAGTCTGAGTAATCAAGAGATCTGCGTTGTGCCACGACGTTAAATCAAATGCTGATTGGCAGGCAACCCAAGATGTACAATCTAGCCAACTATAGGTTTTTCTTTTTGATATAGGAGTTTTCTTCTTTTATTTTGATTTATGTCGTTCTTTAGATAGGCTTTGGCCCATCCAAAGGTGTGATCACTACTGAGGGTGCTGAGAGAGTTGATGTGAGCACTACTGAGAATGCTGGGATATTAGATGGGAGCGTTACTTAGGGCGTTTCGAGTGTTGATCCAGCGGGCTTTGGGAAACTGGACCCACCCACTTCTTGAGTGGTCTTCGGCGTATATGCACCACATATTTACCTCACCTGATCTTTTACTTTTGATTTTTTGTGCATTAGGGACAATTGCACTTTATTTTGTTGGGGGTGGGGTAAATGGATTGTGAGTGATAGGGTGAAGTCTGAGCAACCCAACTCATAAACCTCTCTTGGGGTTTTCTTGCCTCTGTTCTTTTTCCCCAAGAGACTATTTTAACTTTTGTTGAATCGGCATGTTTAGGAATGTATGTGTAGAAGTAAGTAGAAAAATGAAAGCATGACAACATAAAAAGCATAAAAAATTGATCCCTGTCCAAAAAAGTGTGAAAATGTGCTAGATCTATAGGCTTGATTAGTTGAATGTGCTGGATCTTAATGTGACATGATAAGGAGCCAATTTGATCTCATGACTTAAGCTAAAACTTGAACTTGGTAATCGAATAATCTGATAATGAAACAATGTGCTAAGTGTGTGTGAGGAAAGCTTGAATGTACATACAGTGTGTGCCAATCTAGAACTTGCCCCATTGGTCCTGCTAAGATAATCTAGGCTAGAAGTTAGGAAATGATCATAGGTCCTTGTTCAAATAAGTCCACTCAAGCCTAAAATGATCCAACCAAATGAAATCAATGTTCCATTTGATCAAAATGTTTGAGCCTAACATAGACCATTTCTTTCAATTCACCTAACTCACCTTTCCTAAAATAATTGTTTTTACCTCGGTCTCTTCTTGGACATGTGCACCTTGACTTAGGCCAAAAGCCTAAATTGAGGGTGGCTGATTCAAAAGTTATCTTGATTTTGGCCCTGGTCCGACATCGGATATTGTGCACCTCAACTCATACTAAACACATAAGTTGAGCGTGGCTATGAAAAAGAAAACCGAAACAACAAGGGTGTGAAAATAGTTTTGTGTTGAAGAGGGAAACATAAAAGTAAAAGATGTGACTTTGTGCAAAATAAGAATAACAAAAGTGCTGAAAGAAATAAAGAAAAAAAAAGTAAAAAAAAAGAAGAAGAAGAAAGTGAAAAATAAGAGCCACAAACTCAAAAGTCACATCTGTGTTGAAAAGAGTCAAGGAAAAGAAAGTAAAATGAAAGGATGTCAAAAAAGGTTGAGAAAAGAGGTAAAAAAAAGAAAAAAAATCCAATGTAATGTCAAATAGGGTAGAAAGTCACTAAAAAGTACCCAAATGTACCACACCTGACCTTGAGCCTACGTTACAAGCTAATAAAGTCCTATAGTGATCCTAGCAACTAGTTTGGAGAGTCTAAACAGTGAAAATAAGGGCAAGCCTATGGTATTGAGCACTAACTATACTTGAAGTCACTTCTGAGCGTGAGTGTTGAATGAATCCTAAAAACTTGGAAGGCATATCTATTGTGTGTGAAAAAAGATTTCTTTTGAAGTGTGGGCACTAGTTACATTGTTGGAGAATTGGATACCTTGGTGATTGTAAAAGGTGTATGTTGTGATGTCTGTTGGTCTATCTATGTCATGTTTTGATCCGTATGAGTTAGCTTGTTGAGTCTAAATGAAGAGATTTACACTAAGGAAATAGGATGGATTGAAAAGGCCATGTGATTGCTTGATTTTGTATGTCTGCTTCTACACAAGTGTTGTTTAGAGTGTTAGTTTGTCGCTTGAGGACAAACAACAAGTTTAAGTTGAGGGTGTTGATTACCATGAGTTTACGGTATTTTTGATACATTTCACTTAAGAGTTGTGGGTGTCTAGGGCCATTTTGTATTAGAAATAATGTTTTATGTGTTATGTTTGCAGGAAATAGTCTTGGATGCGGTTGAGTGAGATGACAGCTGAAAGTATGTAGATGGTGCCACCCACGGAAGCGGTCTACGGACTGTCGTTGGGTAGGCGTGGATGGATCATCAGGGAATTCTGACCAAGTGTGGAACTACGAAGTGACTGACGGACCGTAGGTCGACCCACGGGCCGTCCTGCACATCCGTTGAATGGGTTCAGAGAGCTAAAGTTCCAGTACCTGATGAAATATCCTAAGTGTGGAGTCACAGAAGAGGACCCATGGACCGTAAGTCGACCTACAGTCCGTCCTGCACGATTCATGGGTAATGACTTGTCTTGGATTGGTGAAGAAGTAATATTCCACAGATAGTAGAATTAGCTGAAGAGGGACTAGTCCCTAATCAAAGTAGAAGAGTTATGATGAAACAAGGCTGCTTCAAGGAAGTATCGTAAGTATGTTTTAATATGAGATTTACTTGTTATGATGTCAGATTAGCTTGGATTGTTGCTTCAGTTGCCTTCCTTGATATGTTTGACTAGAGATGGATTACCCAAGTCTTGACTAAGGATAAATTGAGGTTACTTGAGAAGTATTTCTCTTACATTATGATGATCTATGTGCATTGATTATGCTTATGACTTATATTGTTATCTCTTATGCTTATGGCTTATGTCTTATGTTGACTAATGCTTATGTTATGCCTATGTTTATGTTTATGTAAGCTATCATATTTAGTACATGTTTGTACTAAAACATACTCTTGCCTACATTTATTATCCAAATGTAGGGTCCGGCGATATCGATTCTGTAACACCCCGTAAATTAGTTAGTTGAACTAGTGAGTTCTAGAGTCTTTGGAAAGAGTTTTGTTGTGTAGTATGAGGGTTAAAATCAAAATAAATGGCTCCCGTACTTAGAATTACATTTTTAGGGGTTAAACGTCCGGGTACGACTTCCCAAGGGGTCCTTGAGGCGGACCCCAAAACAGTCCAACTTTGGTGACCTACGGTTGCAATTGATGCCCCTTAGATCAACCTATGCCCCGTAGGTCATCGGCGTAGGTCAGGCCTGAGTTTCCCTGCAAAATATGAGTCTCTGACCCAAACCACGAGACCAAACCATGGACAGTAGATCAATCTACGGTCTGTAGATGGTCAAGTCGTAAGTGCTGCCAATTTTTTAGTTTTAGTTTCTAAGTTAGTGTTTAGGGATTAGTTTAGTAATTAGTTTAGGGATTAGGAGGGGCAATTAGTTAGTTAATTAACCTCCTATAAATAGTTAATAGACCCTAAACTAATCACTTTAACTCATTCATCTAAAGACCCCCAAATTACTCTCAAGAAATTCTCTCTCTAGAAGCAAGAAAGAAGAAGAAGTTGGGGCAACAAGTAGGTCGAGTTTCTCCATTGATTTCAAGATTTTTTTAGGGAATTTATTAAAGGTATGTTTAGATTTTCATCTATGGGTTCTTCCACCCATATAGTCCTCTAAAAATTTCCCCTAATTTGTGAAGAAGAACTCCAATCTAAGCTAGGGTTTCTTCCAAAGTGTGGGTATAGTTGGGTATGATTCCAAATGGTTGGATAATACTTATTTATGGTTTATTTAGCATTGAATTGTGATATTATGATGAAATTATGTGATTCAATGGTTAACCATTGTTACTTGATGAGTTCCATGTTTTGTGGGTTGATGCCATTAGAGGGGAATTTGAAGGTTCATTAGTAATCTTCCTAGACTAATGTCATGAGTAGTAATTGATCAAAGTTAGGATCATATGATTATGAATTGAACCAGACTCTATTGTATATGATGAATCTTGGCATGTAATGTCGAAATTGAACCTTTAGGATGAATTGTGGTTAGAATTACCTAGTAATGAAGAGTGTGAGTGAATGCCTTGAAATCTAGGTTCATAAGATGCTTTCGTGTTGTAAAGTTGCTAAGAGTGAAGACTCCTAGTTATGAATGTTGAAGGTTAATATGATTTATTATAGATGTTAAGGCTTTGAGAGTAAAGTCTAAGTGAAAATAGAGTCTAATAGGTACAATTATGGTGAAAGGCCTATACTCACCTAACATACCTTATGAATGCTTGAAGTATGAAATGATAGAATCACTTGAACATGGTTTGGTTTTCAAGGACATCCTTCCATGAGTTATGATTTTTAAGCAAGGCTTAACAAGTAAACCTTGGGGTGTATGCTTGGCTCCAAGTGAATATTCAAGATGAGATAGAGTGTCACACAAGATACGGTCCGGACTCCAAGAAAAAAGGAGAGCCACACCTAGTTGACATGAGGACTATTCGAGTTGAAGGGGGAACTCTTACGTAGTAGAGTGTGGGTTTTCCCAAAGTTAGGTCTCATGAGATGGAAGCCTTCACGTAGTTGAGTTAAGGTTTCTAGCAGCAATCTCCATATCCAATGAACTAAGACATGCTTGAAGAAGTATCGCATAGTGTTCTAAAGCATAATTGAACTAAGGCTTACTTAGTGAAGTACCTCATAGTGTTCAAGAGTATGAATGGACTTAGACATGCTTAAAGTAGTATCTCATAGTGTCCATGTAAATGATGAACCTAGACATGCTAAGAGTAGTATCTCATAGGGTTCAATTTAATAATGAACTATATGTACTTAAGAGAGTACCTCATAGTGTTCTTAAGTCAAAGAGAGGAACTAGGTTCCAAACCAAGAAGAAATAGTAAGAGGGCCTAAAATTAATACGTAGCATGATTAGTATTATGGGATGCTATGATTGTATTGCACAAGTATGACTTAGGGTCACTAAGAGAAGTCTTGAGATAGGATTGTACTAGAGTTGCCTTTCCTAGTTATGATGGACTAAAGGTGAGAGATTCCCTTAGTTATGAGAGTTAAACTAATTATGAGGCTAAGGTAAGGTGAATATGACTAGGATGACTTCAAGGCTATGCTTAGTGTGAAGGGTAGTATGGGGTACCTTTCTTACATTGCACAAGTGTGTCTTGAGGTTACTTAGAAGTATGATACCCTTATGGCATAGAGAAGTGATAACGTTCAAATATACTTCTTCAAAAGAATTATAAACGATCGTATGCAATATATTTACCCAACTATGAGTCGGGATCGATCCCACAGAGAATATGGAAGAATATTATCAATAGCAAATATTTAACTCGATAGTCGTTATATAAA